>ML833197.1:24319-46026 GCA_009831015.1 Picea engelmannii
TTGGGGACAAGTGGGCCAAAGTAGCTCCCAACATGACAAGTTTCAAGTTGGGGACATGCATACATATTATTGGGACTTAGTTCATTTCCCATCATTCCTTCCATCATTCTTCCCATCATTCCTTCCATCATTCATTCATCCAGTCAATCATCCATGAGCATGCACACACCCATTGAGTTATCTTTCGTACCTTCATGACTATACCTGAACCTGTATCTATGGCCATTTTGTGAGGGTGTAGTTGGATATCTTGGGAGCTGGATTGATGAAGCGGGTTGTCAGGCCCGTGGGATATTGAAGAGGCGGGTTGTCGGGCCCGTGAGAAATTCTCTGGGTGAGAGAATTGTTGGGGATTGATTTCCTGAAGGTGCTAAACTGCAACTACAGTGCCCTGAGACTTCCTGTCGGACCTGTTGTTGAAGCTCAGAAAGGAAGTGGGGCATCTGAAGGACTGTTGAGCAGAGAAGGGGCACACTTCCTGGGTGGGACAGGCATCTGGGGAATGAGGGATTGTAGGTTGTTAGTTTGAGTTGGCACCTGTGACAGATTCTTTCATGTTGTCTATGATCCTTTAGCCTAGTTAGGAATCCCTTTACTCGGGTGGAGTTTAGTCCCATCTCAGGGTGACTCACTGTTGAGAGTGATGAACAGTGTGGTCTAAGGGTGGGAGGTTCGTGGAAGGTATACATGCAGTTGGTGACATTCTTACCAAGATAAGTGCCAATTGTGTGATAAATTAGATGTTGCATTGTTATTTACATGTGTATTTTCATGGGCTTATCTTAGGTGTGGTTATGGCTATATGTATATTTATGGGTATTTCCTATATTTTCTACATGTATATGTTTACTGTTATTTCCGTGTGAATCTGTGTATTTACAGACGTATTTGTATGTTTATGTTTTATATACAATGCTTGTGCAAGAGTTATGTGTGTGTGTATTTTAATTGCATGCAGTTCGAAATATTTATGTGGCATAGCTCAGTTGCATATTGGGTATGTTATAGTATGTTCCGCAGAGGGAGAACAGTAAGAGTTCTTTGGCGTAGTGTGGTCCGGCATGGATGGTCAAGGACGTTACACCTGCTATCACATAACTGTGTATCTTGTACATAGGACCTAAATGTGTACATGTTCAGGAAAGTTGATTCACTTCTACTTTTAGTTATGTATGTTGATGATGTGTTGATCACCAGTTGCTCGACTTTAGGGATTGCTGCAGTCAAGAGGATTTTACATGACATTTTTTTTATCACGAACATGAGTCTACTACACTTATTCCTTGGACTCGAGATATTTCACATGATAGAATGCAAGTCTTCTCTGACTAATTTCCTGTCAGGAGTCAAAATTGAGGATGGCGAGGACACTCCATTGGTTGACAACACATTGTAAAGACAAGTAGTGGGGAGCTTGTTGTATCTCACACACTCCAAAGAAAACCTCTCTTATGTAGTTGGCATAGTTTCCAAGTTCATGCAAGAGCCACATGAGATACATTGGAAGGCTGCAAAGTGTATGCTTTGATACGTACATGGCACCATCACCTTTTGGATTCATTATGTAGCATACTCTACATTAGATCTCATCGGGTTTACTAATTATGATTGGGTTGGCAATAGCACTGATCACAAGTCCACATTTGGTTACTCACTCAGTCTTGGTTTCAGGCCTATCTATTGGTTAAGAAAGAAGCAAGTTGCCATTGATCTATCTTCAGTCGAGGCAGAGTATAGTGGGGTAGTTAACATAACCATTCAGGCTATGTGGGTACATCATTTTCTCACTGAGTTGGGAATTCAATTTCATCAGTCGATCATCATCTGGTGTGACAACTAGAGCACTCTGAAGCTATGCAGAGATCCAATTTAGAGGCAGTGGATGAAGCACATCGAGATCCCCATGCACTACATCTGGAGCTTAGTACACAAGGGGATCATCGACCTACAGTTTTGTCCTTCAATAGAACAGATGACAGACATCTTCACCAAGACCTTCACTGAGTAGAATTTCCATTCTATGTGAAGTCATCTTGGAGTGAAGGACACAATTTCCTAGAAACTATCATTTCTTCTTTTTACATACATTGTACCATGAGGGTTTTTTTTTTCCCATGAGTTTTTCCCTCTTTCTTCACTTTATTTCATTGTATGTTTTGTATTTGGGTACCATGTTGACGTTCAGGGGGGTGTTGGAGTTACTTCACACACACCTAGGATTTATTTTTCCTAAGGTTTTTCCTTTTTTATTAGTCATTCATCCAGTCTCCTATTTTTTAGGAGAGAATATTCCACCTGGAGAATATTCTCTTCAGTTGACATTTTAGTTTGACTAGTTGAGTTGAGTCTAAATGCTGCATTGGTTTTATCACCATGCAACATTGGGATCATCACCATGTTAATGTGCACTTTCATTGGGATCATCACTAGAATGGTTCATTAGCCTTGATTCCCTAATCCACTCCTCACTACCCTATGTTTCAGTTAATTAATTGAAGACTGGTTGACTAGTTAACTCAACTAGGTGACAGTTCACTCCCGTAACTGCCTGAGAGACTAGACTAGGTGGAAGTTCACTCCCGTAACTATTGGTGTGTGTCCATATCACTTTATATGTAACATCCCCGACCATCAACCCCACTATCGGGCAATGCTACTACGCGGAATAACACTTATATTGTATGAATTTAAATGAAGTTAAATGACTTAACACAGAGTAAACACATAATTACTTCTACCATTCAGACTTAATGGAAATAACAATAAATATCAATGCAACATAATTCATGATAATATTACTAGCATCACAGATATTCTTTTTAATTGAAATTAAACACATAAAGATACTTATCTTTGAAACTGTAGTAACTCCACTGACTACATGCAGAACTTCCACGAACCTCCTAGCCTTAGACCAAACTGCTCATCATGCTCAATAGTGGGTCACCCCCAAGCTAGGACCAAGCTCCACCCAAGTCAAGGGAATATTAGACTAAGTTGAGGTTACAGGAAAACTGCACAAAGTAACTGGAAGGATTCTCTCTAGGATCCTTCTTACGCCCACTAATCACAGACTCTCATTCCCCACATACTTCTTCCACCTGGGAGTATACACCTTCACAAGCACAGTCCATCAGTGCTTCACCTCCCTCTCTGGGTCTCGACAATAGGCTAGATCAGGAATTCTCAAAGCTCTGTAGCTCGTGTTGGATTCTCTTTGGGAGAAAACAACTTCCCAACAGGCTCTCTCACATGCAGAGAGTTGATCATAGGCCTGACAACCTGCCTCTTCAACCATGGGCCTGCCAACCCGGTTCTTCAACCAATTTCAGCCCAACTCCCACAAGTTCAGGAAAACAACAATAGCAACAACTTTTGGTTAACTCACGGGTGACAACACCAACAGGGAAATTGGGTGTGGACGTCCAAAAATGGCAACAGGACACTAAGACACAACACGGTTCAGGTAACATCGGTTTTAGGATGCGTGACAAAAAATCCACGCAGAGGATGAACACAAACTCAACAGTTCAAATAGAGGGTGTATTGGCTTCTCAAGAAAACATCACAGGCTTCAGGTTTCAGAGTTGCGTGAGGGTATTCATGTAGATATCAGACGAAATTCACGGTTTTAGACAGTCGACTGCAGAATGGAGGACGAATCCCGAACTCAGCTGACGCTTCATCTTTTAACCACATGTGCCCAGGTCAACACTTGTCTTCCTAGTGCTGCATGAATTCCCTTTTGCACATGTTGGAGCTACATGCGTTGCCTCTCCCAGGACTTAGGATAAAAACATGTTTTGTCACACAACTTTAGAATAATAATAAAATATTATTCTCAAGGACTTAAGCCCCCTAATCTTAGCCCCTCTTTCCAACCTTTCAACCCCTTTTCCCTTACCCACCCTGTGGAAGCTTATTCCCCCATCACTCTTTCTTTGTGGTCGGTCTACATGCAGTGATGTTTAATCTTTATTAATGTTTTGCATATTACATATACACAAACAAGCTCCTGGCCTTTAACACTTAGGCTCTCCAGCCTAATAAACACATAAGCCCACCAACTTATCAATACTTGGCTCACCAACCTATAAAACATGATTTACAATTCATAAACATGATTGCAATAGGGCTCGTTCTTGGGGATATTACAATCCCCTCCCCTTATTTTTGCATTGTCCTCAGTGAAACTTTCACACAACATCAAAAATATTTTCAAAATCTTCAAAAAGATGTGGATATTCTACCCGCATAGCATCCTCATGCTCCCATGTCACATCCTCAGGACCGTACCAGTTCCACTGGACCTTTACAAGCCCTATGGCTCGATTCTGGAGCTATCTGCTTTTCCGGTACAATATGCTCACATAATGCACTTATAGGACACCTTCTTGCTCCACCTGAATCACATTCCAATCAATTACGTGATTAGCATCAAGTATATATTTCTTAAGAAATGAAACATGAAACACATTATGTACAGTCATGGATCTAGGTAAGGCAAGCATAAATGCAACTGACCCAATCCTTTCTAGGATTTCAAATGGCCCACAAAAACTGCTTGCCAACTTGGAGCAACTTCCCAGCTTTAGGGAACTTCTATTGGCTTTCACTTTCAGGAAAACATGATCACCCACTTTAAACTCTCTTTGGGTTCTGTTTTTATCAGCATAACTTTTCTGCCTGTCTTGGGCAGCTTTCAAATTCTGCTTAATTTTCAACATCTGTTTTTCCATTTCCTTGAATAACTTTGGCCCAACTATTGCCCTATCAGATGGATTATCCCAGCTTACTATAGTATTTCACTTTCTTCCGTAAAGCACTTCAAATGGGCTCATCTTCAACGATGCTTAATACCCATTATTGTAGGCAAATTCTACCAAGTGTAGGTAGTCTTCTCATTTCGATGGTTTTTCCATCACATACATCCTTAGTATGTCTTCTATTACTCAATTCACTCGCTCTATCGGCCCATCTGACTGAGGATGATAGGTTGTGCTAAAGTTCAGATTCATTCCAAACCCCTTGAATAACCCTTTCTAGAAATTTGAGGTAAATTTCGGGTCTCTGTTAGACACAATTGTCTTGGGAATTCTGTGCAATCATGCCACCTCCTTCATAAACATTTCAGCAACATCTGTTGCCTTGTGAGTAGTCTTTAACGGAATGAAATGGGAAGATTTCGTAATTTTTTCCACTATTACCATGATTGAATCATGTTGCTTTCTTATTCTGGGAAATCCCATGATGAAATCCATTGTCACCACTTCCCACTTCCACTCAGGAATGGGTAAAGGTTTCAGCAACCCTTCTGGGTTCCAGTGCTCAACTTTAACCTTTTGGCACTCCATACATCTAGCGATGTATTCTGAAATATCTTTCTTCATACCTGGCCAAAAATAATGGCTCTTGACTGTTGCCACAGTTTTCTGATATCCAGGGTGCCTTGCATAAGGCACATTATGCATTTCCTGCAAAATCGCAAGTTTCAAATCCTGGGCATTAGGCACATAAATTTTGTTCTAGTACAAAAGTATTCCATTGGTTTCCAATTTATAAATCTCCACTTTCTGTGGCATCTTATCTTGTTGTATCTTTTCTACCAAATCCTTGTACTGCAAATCTATATTTGCAGCCCCCAAAATTATGCTTTTAATATCAATTCGGTACATGCTAATGGTTTTAGCATGTAATTCGTGTACTCTCCTACTAAGTGCATCAACCACTTTATTTTCCTTTCCTTTGATATGCTTGATATCAAAATCATACTCACATAAAAAATCCAACTACCTACTTTGTCTAGTGTTCAAGGTTGGTTGATCAAACAAATATTTCAGACCATTGTGGTCTATTCTCAATTTGAATCTCCTTCCCACGAGGTAATGCCTCCATTTATTTAGAGCATGTACTATGGATGAAACTCCAAATCATCAGTGGCATAGTTATTTTCGTTCTCTTTTAACTTTTTGGATTCATAACAGATTACGAATCCATTCTGACTGAGGACTCCTCCTAGTCCTTCTTTGCATGCATCTGTGCACTCTATGAAATATTCATTCGGATATACAATCCTTAGGATTGGAGCACTCGTTAACAATTGATTCAATCGTTGGAAGCTTCTCTCAAATCTTTTGTCCACTGAAACTTCTTCTCCTTCCTTTACAAGGAAGTGATAGGGTGAGCTATCCTCGAGAACCCTACGATAAACCTTCTGTAATAACCATCTAGACCCATAAAGGATCTGACTTATGTCACATTCTTTGGCACTGACCATTCTCTAATGGCCTCAATCTTATCGGGATCTACATCTATCCCATCCTTCGAAATAACATTCCCCAAGTAATTGATCTGCTCCTGATAAAACGAGTACTTTCTCAACTTGGCATACAGTTGGTGCTCTCTTAGCACCTGCAACACCATCCTCAAATGTTGTTCATTCTCTTCCTCCCACTTGGAATACACCAGAATGTCACCCAAAAAGACTATAACAAAATTGTCCAGATAGTCCCTGAATACACCATTCATTAGGCACATAAAAACAATGGGTGCATTTGACAACCCAAATTACACCATTGTGGATTCATAGTGACCATACCTTGTTCTGAAGGTGGTCTTGTTGATGTCTTCATCATTTATCCTTACTTGGTGATATCCCGACCTGAGGTATATCTTTGAAAATATCTTTGCATCCTTCAACTGATCAAAGAGGTCATCAATCCTTGCCAGAGGATACTTGTTCTTTACAGTTACTTTGTTCAATTGTCTGAAATCGATGCACAATATTAACGTTCCATCCTTCTTCTTCATGAACAGTACCGGGGCACACCAAGGTGACACAATTGGGCATATATACCCCTTCTTCATAATCTCTTCAAGCTGCAATTGCAGTTCTTTCAACTCTGGTGTACTCATTCTGTAAGGATCTTTTGATACTGGCGCTGCTCTAGGCATCAAGTTTATAGAAAAGTCAATATCTCTCTTTGGGGTTAATTTAGATACCTCCTAGAATACATCTTCAAAATCTTTTAGCACTGCATGATATTCAATATTTGAGATCTCATCCTTAGATTATTCCTCCACATGGGCTACAAATAATTGGCAGCCTTTCCTGTAGCACTTCTTCAGCTGCATTGTTGAGATTTCTTTGATAGCAACAACTCTAGGAATTCCTTGGACTATTTTCTGATTTCCTTCCTCACCCAGGCAAGTGAATTCCTTGTTACGACAGTCCAAGATGGCATGGTGTTGGTCCAACCAGTCCATCCCAATTAGACAATCATAAGAACGTAAAGACAAAATGTTCAATTCAACCTTTGTGCTCAGTCCATTCATGTCCATAGGACAGAACTTAACCAACTCAGTGACTTTTCTCTTGGTTCTTGTAGCCAGCTGCACTAACCAAGACTTTTCATGTTTTTTTTTCAAAAAATGCAAACTTTCCACCACTCTAGGAACTATATAGCTATGGCTGGCCCCTGAATTAATTAAAATAGTAAATGATTGGTTGTTAATCATACCTTCCACTTCAATCATGTGTGATGAATATTCATCTTTCTTGTTTTCCAGGGTTGTGTAGATCCTTGGAATTCTACTGCCCATGTCCCCCACTGTTTTAGCTTGTTGAACATTATGGACAACTCTCACTTTTCCATTTTTATGGGGACAACCTCTGTACTTGTGGTTCCCCTGACAGCCCCAACACTGAATAGGTGTCTTCCTTGGCCTTTGTTCCCCTATGTCAGCTATTCTTGGCTCTCTAAATGATGGCTATCCTTGAGGACTATTTCTGAAAAAGGGTGGCTTAGTTCCCTTCTTCCTCTGATCCATATGGAATTTCTTCTTTTTTTCCCAAGCCTTCCGGAAGGTAGGTTTTTCTCTTTGTTTCTCATATAAGCATTTCACTCTCCTTATCGTTTCTTCCATAGTATTAGGATCATCATACTGAATCTTGTCACCAATGGGAGGTGGCAATCCACTTAGATACCTATGAATCTTGACAGTCTCATCTTTGATGAACGAAACATACTTCAGCAATTCCAAAAATCTTCGTTTGTATTCATCAATGGTCATGTTGCCCAGCTTGAGTTCAAAGAACTCTTTCATCTTTCTATTGTAGTATCTTTTATTCAAATATTTCTTCTCGAAATACCTCTTGAATTCTTTCCAAGTGATATCTTTCTCTCTAATCTGTTGCACCTACACAAGTTGATCCCACCACATGGATTCTTTTCCTTTCAATTGATACATTGCAATCCTACTTCTGAATGAGAGGAATAATTCTGTAGTTGGAAATATTTCCTCATGCCAAGCAACCATGTTTCGGCATATTCCTCCTTCTTATGTTCTCCATCAAACGTAGGAGGCTTAATCTTGTCCATTTCTCCCTACAGTTCATCCGCTCCAGATTTCATGTGCTTTCTGGTAGGAGATGGGATTGAAATTATGCGTGCCTCCTTATTGGAGTGTTTCGGGGAGTGACGACGATGCCTACTAACACTTCTTTATATCCTTTTCTTCTTAGGGATCCTGCAACTCCTTGTTTTTCTTGAGCCACTCTCCTTATCCAATTTATTTTCGATCCTTTCTAGGCTCTTCATCAACTTTAAGTTGAATTATTCATGTTGTTCCTTAGCTTTCATGAGATTTCTTCTATCTTCTCGGTGAGTCTGGGCATATTTCTGCAATTGTTCAATGATTGTCATCATATGCCCTTTCTTATCTATCTCTTCTCCATGCCCATTGGAGTTCAACCCTTGAAATCCCAAATGAACATCCATCCCTTTAGCTTCGTTCTCTGAAATGGAAGAATTTTGTGTCTCCTCCATTTCTTTTCACTCAGTGGCAACTCTAATCAGTTATATCACTCACTAAACTTCTGCAAAAACATGTGTAGACAACCGAAATTTGTCAGGCCATCATTCCTTAACAAATTCCACAGCATTCATAAACAAATCTGATTACAGAAAACATTCATATTTCACGAATTTTCCAAGCTCTGCTCGGCTCTGTAACAATTTTAGGCCTTAGCCCTTTTCTCTTAGCCCCAACCATTGCAACCAGGCTCTAGATTGATAGGCTCTTATCCAAGACTTCGGTTTTCGAAGTCTTCATAGTACCTCACAACATACTCCCAGAGTTCTAAATTAACGAACTCGCGAAGTAGAGTGGATCAACATTCCATGTCTATCCAATGTCCTATGGCTGACACTCGTTGTGGAACCTTAGGCGTCTGAGTTTTGAGACTTTGGGACTTCGCAAGATTTCACATTCGCACACCCCGAACCATTAATCTCTGAACACTTCCACGTCACCTCAGGTGGCGTTATTATGTTACATCACTTAACGTTTTCCCAATTGTGGGGGCATGCAACGGTGGTTTGGAGTAACCTTCCTTTCATCCCGTAATTCTTTTGACCCTGACATGTAACCCCTCAGTGAAACTGCGGTTTGGATTGCGGGACTGCCCTGGAGAATTAGCTTCCATGCAACTTGGGTCCCTGCAATGCCTTATGGCCATTGATCTTGATGTATTGTGATCAACACCACTGTGGATCCTCTGAGCTTTAACTACGTTACGTAACCTCGAGCCCCCACTAACCCTGCTCATGCTTCAGAACTTTAGACTTCAGAATTTCTCCCCTCAACATACTTTAATTCTCCCGAAATCCAAAATCACGATCTGCTCCTTTGCTTGATCCAATGGTCAAGCTCTTTTCCTACGATCTACGGTGTAGATATCCTTCGGGACTTCGACACTTTGGTTTTCGATCTTTCTCATACCTTTGCATCAAGCTTCTCCGACGTCGCGAAGTCTGAAGGGATTACTAGGCTAACCCTTCTACGTTTTCTCCATATCTGATGGTCGTAAAGGTTTTTCCTTTCCTTCCGAATAGATCCTACGACTCCCACACCCCAAGTGTTGAGCTCTCTCTCTTTGTGGTCAAATACCATGCCAGCTATGGTTTTAATCTACTGCTACTACACCTGAGCTTCGTAATACGGCCAAGTAACCCTTTGGCACTCAGAAACATTCTAAGGTTCGATATTGCTTCCTCCAAACGCCATTTCCACTCGAAACCTTGGGTCCAAAGACCACTTGTCTGGCCCATCCAGGCTCTTCGTTGAAACTATGGCTCTGATACCATATTGTAACGTCCCCAACCATCAACCCCATTATCAGGCAACGCTATTATGCAAAATAACACTTATATCGTATGCATTTAAATGAAGCTAAATTCCTTAACACAGAGTAAACACATAATTACTGCTACCATACAGACTTAATGGAAATAACAATAAATATCATTGCAACGGAATTCATGATAATATTATTAGCATCACAAACATGCTTTTTAATTGAAATTAAACACATAAAGATACTTATCTTTGAAACTATAGTAACTCCACTGACTACGTGCATACCTTCCACGAACCTCTCAGCCTTAGACCACATTGCTCATCGCGCTCAGCAATGGGTCACCCTTGAGATGGGACCAAGCTCCACCCAAGGCAGGGGAATCCTAGACTAGGTTGAGGTTATAGGAAAACTACACAAAGAAACTAGAAGGATTCTCTCCAGGACCCTTATTATGCCCACTGCCCACGGAATCACATTCCCCACATGCCTGTTCCACTCGGGAGTATACACCTTCACAAGCATAATCCATTAGTGCTTCACCTCCCTTTATGGGTCTTGACAACAAGTCAGATCAAGAATCCTCAGAGCTTCATAGCTGGTGTTGGACTCTCTCTAGGAGAAAACCACTTCCCAGCAAACTCTCTCACCTGGAGAGAGCTGCTCACAGTCCTGACAACCTGCCTCTTCAACCATGGGCCTGCCAACCTAGTTCTTTAATCAGTTTCATTCAACCTCTCACAATTTGAGGATAACAACAACAATAACAACTTTTGGTTAACTCACGGGTGACATCAGCAACAGGAAAATTGGGTGTGGACGTCCAAAAATGACAACAGACCACTAAGACACATCACGATTCAAGTAACACCAGTTCTAGGATGTGTGACAATCAATCCATGCAGAGGTCGAACACAGACTCAATGGTTCAAACAAAGGGTGTATTGAATTCTCAAGAAAACATCGCAGGCTTCGGGTTTCAAAGCTGCGTGAGGGTATGCATGCAAATATTAGACAGAATTCACAGTTTTAGACAGCCGACTACAGAATGGAGGAAGAACACCAAACTCATCTGATGCTTCAACTTTTAACTGCATACGCCTAGGTCGACACTTGTCTTCCTGGAGCTGCATGCGATCCCTTTTGCACATGTTGGAGTTGCATGCGTTGCCTCTCCCAGGACTTAGGATAAAAACATGTTTTGTCACACAACTTTAGAATATTAATAAAATACTATTCTCAAGGACTTAATCCCCCTAAGCTTAGCCCCTCTTTCCAACCTTTCAGCCCCTTTTCCCTTACCCACCCCGTGGAAGCTTAGTCCCCCATCACTCTTTCTTCGTGGTTGGTCTACATGCAGTGATGTTTAATCTTTATTAATATTCTGCATATTACATATACACAAATAAGCTCTTGGCCTTTAACACTTAGGCTCTACGGCCTAATAAACACATAAACCCACAAGCTTATCAATACTTGGCTCACCAGCCTATAAAATATGATTTACAATTCATAAACATGATTACAACAGGGCTCAACCTTGTGGATATTACACTAGATCACCACTATGGCGCATTGGTTCTCCTCCAATGCACATTAGTTGAGTTATGCAAAGTATATCATGTGTAAATTATTCATTATTCACAATGGTTAATGAGAATTATTCCATTTTTTCTCTCCTTCTTCTTCTTTCTCAATTTCTCTCTACAAATGTGTGTAGTATTTTCTAGCTAGATCTATTCTGTGTAGGTTCAACAAATTTACAATAGTCTTCAAATTTCTGTTGTAAATTACCTTGTTGAAGTTTTTCTTTTAACTCCTTATATTTCTGATATGATTCTGCAACTTCTAAAATTTTGTATTTCAAAAGTCCGATTGATACATGCTAATGGTTGTAGCATGCATCTCATGCACCCTCCTGTTGAGTGCATCAACCGCTTTGTTTTATTTACCTATGATATGATTTATATCAAAGTCATACTCATTGATGAAATCTAACCATCTACTTTGCCTGGAATTTAAAGTTGGTTTTCCAAACAAGTATTTCAGACCTCTATGGTCTGTACTCAACCCAAATATATTTTCCATGAGGTAGTGTCTCCACATATTCAAGGCATGCCCTATGKCTGCCAACTCCAAATCATGAGTTGCATGGTGTCTTTCATGCTCCTTCAGCTTCCTTGATTCATAGCACACCACATATCCATTTTGASTAAGGACTCCACCAAGTCCCTCATTACATGTGTCAGTGCATACTATGAAATATTCATTTGGATCAATAATTCTCATTATTGGGGCACCTGTTAATAACTGCTTCAAATGTAGGAAACTCCTTTCACAATCCAGTGTCCACTCAAACTTCACACCTTTCTTCTACAAAGAAGTAATTGGGTGTGATGGAAAATCTTTCAATGAATCTTATGTAGTAACCTGCAAGTCCCATGAATGGTATTACCTCAGATATGTTCCTTGGAGTTGGCCATCCTTCAATGGCTCTTATCTTTTTTGGATCTGTTGTTATCCCTTCCTTAGAGATGATGTGGCCCAAATAATGTATTTGTTTCTGGTAAAATGAGCACTTTCTCAATTTGGCATACAATTGATGTTACCTTAGAACATGTAACACCATTCTCAAGTGTTTCTCATGTTCTTCTTCAAACTTAGAATATATTATAATGTCATCCAAAAAGACAATGACAAACTTGTCCATGTAATTTCTGAATACACAATTCATGAGACACATGAAGATAATTGATGCATTTGTTAACCCAAAGGGCACCACTGCGAACTCATAATGGTTGTACCTTGTTATGAAATAAGTCTTGTTGATGTCTTGTTATTTAATTCTTACTTGATGCTAGCCTGACCTAAGATCAATCTTGGAGAATATTTTTGCATCTTTCAGCTAATAAAAAGTTCATCTATTCTCGATAAAGGATACTTGTTCTTCACAGTTACTTTGTTCAATTGTATGAAATCTATGCAGAGTCTCACAGTCCATCCCTTTTTTTTACAAATAATACTGGAGCACCCCAAGGTGACACACTTGGGCGTATATATCCCTTCTTCACAAGCTCCTCTAATTTCATTTTCAATTATTTCAGTTCATGTATACTCATGTCTTAGATATTGGAGTTGCTCTAGAAATCATATTGATACATAAATCAATATCTCTCTTAGGTGGTAATCCTGGTATCTCCCTAAATACATCTTCAGACTCTTTTAGGACTGAACAATCTTCAATGTCTTACACCTTATTCTTAGGTGTCTCTTCCATCTACGCAACAAATATTTGACAACCTTTCTTGTAACTCTTCTTCAGCTGCAAGGCTGAAATTTCTCTGACAGTCACTACTCTTGGAATCCATTGTATTATCCTTAAGTTGACTTCCTCATCCAATCAAGTAAATGATTTATTATAATAGTCTAAGACAACATGATGCTGGTCCAACCAATCCATACCAATTAGGCAGTGATAGGAACCTAAATGTATGATGTCCATATCTGTGTTGGTGTTCAATCCATTCATATTCATTGAATATGCTTTGACCATCTCATTAATATTTATTTTAGCTCTTGTAGCTAGCTACACCATCCAATGTTTTACAAGTTTTCTTCTTGGAAAAATAAACCTTTCCACCATCTTAGGATCTATATAACTATGACTAGCTCCTGAATCAATTAAAATAACAATGGAATGATTATTTATCTTACCTCGTACTTCAATCATATGCCACTAAAACTCATCTTGCTTGTTTTCCAAGGATGCATATATCTTAGGTACACTTATGCTCATGTCCTCCACTGTTTCAACTTGTTGCACACTACAAATAGTCTTCACTCTTTTACTTCTGCATGAGAAATATTTGTACATATGGTCTCCTTTACAACCCCAACATTGCATAGGTTGTTTGCTTGGCATTTTCCCCAATAGATCTGTCATTCTGGATTCTTTAGTAGCTGGATGTTCTTGATAGTTATTTCTGAAGAAATGTGGCTTATTCCCTTTATTTCTTTGTTCCATCTTTCTTTTCTTCTTGTCTTCCCAATATTTCTCGTAAGATGCTTTCCCTTTTTTCTGCTCATAATGGCATTTATTCCTTCTTATAATTTCATCCAATGTTTTGGGATCATCATATCGTATTCTGTCACTAATAAATGGTGGCAACCCACTTAAATATATATGAATTTTAACTTTCTCATCTTTGATGAAGGAAACATATTTCAATAGTTCTAAAAACCTTCTTTCATACTCATCTATGATCATACTCCCAAGCTTGAGTTCAAAGAAATCCTTCATTTTCTTGTCATAGTACCTCTTCGTCAAGTATTTCCTTTGAAAATACCTCTTAAATTATTTCCAAGACACCTTCTTCTCATCAATATGTTGTACTTGCACATATTGGCCCCACCACATTGATGTTTTTCCCTTGATTTGATAAATAGCAATTATACCTTCTGCCACTAAAGAGTAGTTATGCAATTGAAAATACTTTCTCATATTTAACAACCATGTCTCTGCATCCTCATCCTTCATGTGTTCACCATCAAAACTAGGAGGCTTGATTTTTTTCATTTCCCCTGTAGTTCATCCACCCCAGTCATATTAGGTTTCTTGACAGGAATTGAACTACTGCATGCTCTCCTAGTGGAATTTCTTGGAGAGTGATGGGGTTGTCTACTAACACATCTGTTGCGCATTGACCTTCCCCTCTTATCATGAGACTTATGGATTCATGATCTACTTGAATCAGTATGCATATACATCTTCCTCTCTATTCGATCAAAGCTCTACATTAACTTAATGTTGAAGTCTTTTTGTTTCTCCTTGGATTTCATAAGTCTCTTATTGTCATCTTTATGACTCAGAACATCCCTTTGAAAAAAAATTATGGTCTCTACCAAGTTCATGTTTTCTTCCTTACCTTCTCCATGTCCATTTGAATTTGTACCTTCATTTCCCATATGGACATACATTCCTATGATCTAGTCTTCATGACTGAAAATCCTCTACACGTCTTCCATGGTTCTAAACTGGTGTTGACCCTGCTTTGATCTGATGTTGTTAATTCTACAAAATGTGCAGCCAACAAAATTTGTTAGGCACAATAATTTACAATTATGATTATGTTCCAATAATGTATCATAATTCTTTCTTTTATGAATCCTCCTGAAAAGTGTCAATACTTAGATTATTTCATCTATGCGGACTCACAAATTCATAATAAGTACCAACACTAAGTCCAAAAAGTCTCGACACTTAGTCATTTTTCCACTTCTTCGGACTCGCAGACTCACGAACTCATACTAAGTCCAACACTAAGTCTGAAAAGTCTTGATACTTATTCATTTATACCTCCCTTCTTCCGTGTACCTACCAATATTCCAAGTGAAAATCTTGTGCATCACACTATTACTCGTGCGACACAATATTGCACCTTGCGATGAAAAGCATAGTGCGCTTTTTCACACACTTATTATCCTGCGCTCGCCAAATATTATACATGACACAATGCTAAAAATTAGTGTACACATATTTTTCATCCTTTAAATTTTTTTCATACACCAATTCTTAGTGCACATGCCTTAAAAACACTACTAATTAGTGCACACAACAATTTCAATCACTTGACTAATTTTCCAAAAATCTTCGCTGTAGAAATTACGGATTTTTCCCAATTCTAAACTAGTTTCCACCATGGTCGTTATGAATTTGTTCAATTTCACTTCCACATACTTAAATTCAACCTATGTATGACAGATCTTGATTATGTCTCTGGTTGAAATTTCTGGTGCGAATTTTCCCAAATCCTTCATTAGTTTAGCAACAAAAATTGGGGATTTTACCCAATTCCTCTCTATTGCTTCAATTTTTCGTCACAGACGCAATAAAACTTGAAAATTTGGCCACTCCTGAATTCATTTTTTTGTGAAAACTGCTTTGGAATGATGTTAACCCAGCCCATCCAGGCTCATTGTTGTATACTGTTCTCTTATACCAATTTGTAGCACCCCCAGACTCCCACTAGGGAGTGTCACTTGAAAAACTTACTATAGTCATCAACTCTGATACCATATTACCAACAATTCCACTTAAATTTCTCTAACACAACTATGTCATTAATTAAAATCATATAGAAACTCTGCAATGCATGATTACATACATTTTCTTAACATATTTATACACAATTCATGACAAAATTATACACACAACATAAATAACATAAACCCATGACAACAATTGCATAAATATAATTTATAACATGATTTAACACACAATTGGCACTTATCTTTTGAAATAAAAGGCACCAACTTTGGGAAGACCTTCCACATTCCTCCTAGCCTTAGACTACATTGTTCATAAATCTCAATAGTGGTCCACCCTCTAGCTGGGGCTAAAATCCGCTTGGGAAAGGGTTCCCAACCAAGATAAAGTATCTCACTCTATAGGAACTTGGTCACAGGTAGCCTATACACATGTGAATAATTTGTAGGAAAGTTCGCCACATATGTCAATTCTCACTGAAAGAATAAAGTCTCTCATTCCCCACATTCTTGTCCCACCCTAGGAAGTGTGCCCCTTCTCTGCTCAACATTCCTTTGACTGCCCCACTTCCCTTCTAGGGATTTGGCAACAGGCCAGACAGAAAGTCTCAGAGCCTTGTCGCTGCAGTTTGACACCTCAGGAAATAAATTCCCATCAATTCTCTCACCTGGAGAGAATGCAAAGTTCTATGGGCCTGACAACCCACCTCTTCAATTAATCTCTACAATCTATTTCATACATAGGTATCTGTGACAATATTCAACATATTGATCACGGTAACAATTGACTCATGAAAACATCAACAAGATCACTCACAGAAAAATTGTCTCCCTTACCCCTGTGATGTTTGAATCCCCCTCAAATGATTGGGTCCTATAATGGACTAAGTCCCATCCATTTGATTACATTTTCCTAACTTGACACTTGTCGGGTTAAGAACTACCTTATGTCCACAGCATGTCCCCAACTTAACACTTGTCATGTTGAGAGCTTCTTTTAACTACTTGTCCCCTCTCCAAGACTTAGGATATAATATTATATCCTTACTTTAGACTTTTAAAAAAATATTAATAAAATGTTCCTTTTTGGCTTTAAGCCCCTTTAACCCAACCCCCTTGACCTCAACTAGTGGAGCTTAAGCCCCCAAAACACTTTTGTGTGTTTGGTATGTCGTAGGGATGTATTTTCATTAAATTGCATATGATTACATATACATCTCAATACGAAAATACTGATCTTTTGCATACAGGCTCACCAGCCTCAAACTAAATAGTCTACACACTTAAAACCAATGTGCGTGAAACTTTTGGGTTCCACGCACTATTTCCTCAGTGCACCAGCCTCACTCCCTTTCCCAGGTGCATGTTATATCATGAATTATATACAAAATGTTTATCTTCCCTTCAAAAACTAGTGCGCGTTGAATCCAAGTTTTCTCGCCTATTCTATCAGTGTGCCATCCGTTCATGCTAATACTTGCATGTGTTGCATTCATTGAATTGTTTCACTTTCAATGCATCATTCTATTATATTTACATGTGTGCTCCAAACATAAAACTACACGTTGTATCATTTTACAACTGCGCGCACTCCTTTGATATGAATTCTTCATGCAATAGCTTAATGCCTACATAATCAAACCAACAAACTTGTTACTTCAGCTCACCATCTTACAAGTAAAGTATAGTTTCATTGATTTTTACATATGGGGATCGGCCTAGGGGTATTATAGTACATTCTCTTCCCAAGATTTTTTGTAGATTAGTATGTTATCAAAAAATACTAACACAAATTTTCTAATGAAGGGTTTGAAAATAGACTTCATCAAGCTTTGAAATGTTAAAGGTCCATTAGTAAGTCCAAATAGAATAACAAAAAACTCATAATGACGTTCATGTGTTCTAAAGGATATTTTGGGAATATCTCCATGCCTCATGCTAATTTGATATCTTGAACGAAGATCCAACTTAGTAAAGAAAATTTCTCCATGCAATTAGTCTAATAATTCATCAATGAAAGGAATGGGAAACTTATCTTTGATGGTCATTTTGTCGATTGTCTATAATTTGGAAACATACGCCATGAACCATCCTTTTCTGTAACCATCACCATTGGTGAAGATAAAGAAATTTGGCTAGGTTGAATGATGTTAGCCTCTAACATTTCTTGGATCATATGCTCAATCTCACTCTTCTATGCATATGGATTCCTGTAAGGCCTAATTTTAGGTGGTATACTTCTTGGTTGCAAATGAATATCATGGTCATGATCTTGAGCAGGTGGAATATCCTTATGAATTTCTCCAAATACCTTGGAATGATTGTTGATAACTATTTGGAGATCCAATGTAGTAGAGGATATAGATGTTTGCACATATAGTGAGCACAATTGTGTAGTTATACCATGGTGTCCATTTTTTGAGTAATTTTTTCATGCTATTATAGATTATCACCTTAGAGGGTTTCCCTTGGATACCTCTAAGTTCAATTTCCTTTCCTTCTAAGGAAAATATCAGGAAACGATCTTGAAAATTAAGGGCCATTGTTTTGAGTGATTGTAACCATTGGACCCCTAAAAAAACATGAGCACCAGCCATTCATATGGAAATCATCAGACTATTGAATCAATATTCCCCCATATTGAGCTTAATACTATTGCACTTCCTTGACCAATTTTTTTGAGTATGTGTTATATTCTTTGCATGAGTAGTAGTGTCACCCGAAACGTGTTACGTATTTAGGTGGTTTTTCGGCACATTGTTTTTGTCGATGGTTTTATATTTTTGGTTAAGGAATTAGGGTTTTGGACTAATCCAGGTCATTGGGTTAGGGTTTTGGGTGTCATTGTCTCCTATATGTATATTGTATTGTAAACAATGTATCACAATGAATGAATACAGAATATGTTGGTTTTGTATTTGCCATTGTATCTTTTCTGTTCTTTTTCTGAATATATATTTGCAACAGATATTGTACAAGGTTATAATCTACAAATTTATGGTACCTACATCTACAATCATTACTTGAAACTCTGGTGATGAAAATACAAATAAATTGATATTTTTTTCTAATTTGTAATTGGTGAACTTATGGGTACTACCATAATCAATCAACATTGTTACCTTTTTCTTTTTGATATTTCCTTTTGTATTGAGGTTTTTTGTAGTACCGATGTTGACCAATTAATGAAAATATATCATTGGAATAGTATCTCCTAGATCGAGATCTTGCGATGGTTCCAATTCTTGATCTTCTTCCTCTTCATAGTCTATGTAGAATAATTTCTTCTCACTACATTTATGCCCCTTACTGTAATTTTCATCACAATGGAAACATAGTCCCTTTTCTCTTCTTTCATCTATTTGTTGAGGTATCAACCTTGTCGGTTGAGTGAGGTTAGGAGAGGGAACATGGTACTCTCTATAGTTTCTAGTGGCCACCATTCTAATAGCCATAATTTTTTCCACATTCCTTGCCATATTGAAAACTTTCTCTAGGGATTTAGGTTTGAAGAGATGCACCTCATGTTGAATGTTCTCCTTTAAAGTGCCCATAAAGAGATATAGCAAATTATCCACATGAATGTTCTTTACTTTGAGATTGAGCTTTTGGAATTGTTGAATGTGCTCTGTAATTGGACATTTTTTCCAAAGATTCATCAATTTACTAAAGACTGTATTTCTCTTATATCCCCATAATGTGATATCAATTTGATCTTAAAAATGGACCAAGAGATAATAGAATTATTGTTTCTTTCACAAATCCATTGATACCAAACAAATTGATCGCTTTTTAAATACAAGGATGCAATAAGTACCTTTTTTAAGCATGGTACTTGGTGTAGATCAAATAATTGCTCCATCTGGAATATCCATGTTATAGGATCTTTACCATCAAACTTCCTCATATCTATGTTTGGAATGAAGTAGTTCCTTGGTGCCACATTGAAACCTTGATGATGTGAATCTTGAAGTGATGAATAATCATGATTCTAGGACTCAATCTTTATTTCCTTTACATTTTCATGATTTCCTTACATTTTTATATCTCATACATTTTTATGATTTCCTTGCATTTTTATATCTCCTTTTGGGAGTCTCTTATATAGAATATATAAGATCATGGAAGAAACGGAATTTTGAAATTATAACATATTCTTTTTCATATGCTCCTGATTTTCATCCATCTTGTTTTCCATCTGTTTCATATTTTCATCCATATTTTTTCCACCTCTTTCCTATTTTCATCCATCTTATTTTCGATCTCATCCATCTTCTTTTCCACCCTTCCAATCTAGTGAAAAATGTTTTCTCTTTCTTCTTGAGTCATGTTCAATCTCTCTAAAGGTTTACTTGGTGAATAAATTATGGAGGAACCTTGGAGAAATGTGAGAAAATAATAATTATCCTCTTTTTCCTTCTTCTTTTTTCACAAATTTTGAGTCATCAAAAATAGATCTTGCAACTGAAAGTTATGCCAATTGTAAATTATGTACCTTTCAAGCCCTAATTTGGAGTATGTTTGGATGGTGACCTTATATATATATATATATATATATATATATATATGAACTTTTAACCCTTCTAAGTTTGAAATTTTGGCATGTAGTATTCTAATATGACTTAAACTCTTGAAAATTTCACAGTCTGAAATTTCACTAATAAAAAATTATAGAAAAAGTGTAAAAATGTCTTGTTTAAGACTAATTTCAGGATTAGTAAACAACCCCAACTTCCACGAGATATATTTCAAAAAATACAATGATTCAATATCTAAAAAAAAATCACATGTAATTCACCATTTCTTCTCAGGATTTTGGAAATTTCAGAGTCTGAAACTTCACCAAAAAAAAATTATAGTGAAAATAAAAGATTACTCATTTTAGACTAAGTTCAGGACTAGTCACAAACCCTACCTTGCAAAGAATATATCTCTGAAACATGAAATTTGGACCAGATGTAATTATCTATGTCTTCTTAGTGTCGACAAAATTTTACTATCTAAAACATTCCAGAAAAAAAGTTATAGCGAAAATTACAAGATGACTTGTTTAAAATTGATTTAAAGATGAGTCAAAAACCATATCATACATAGTCTATATCATGAAAGTATAATGAACTAGAAATTGCAATATTTACCAAGCGCACTGTGATATGTCTCTTGAGTAACCTTCAAACTTTGTTGTTTGAAGTGTCACAGAAAAAAAGGTATAGTGAAAATTCCAAGGTGACTTGCTTGAAGCAACAAAACCCTAAGATCGATTCTCTAATACCAAATGTTATGAACCAACACCCTGAGAATGATACAAATTCCGAATGACAGTCCACTTCAATGGGGAAATCTCCTTTTACAATATATTATATGTACAAGATGAGATAAGATGATTTTAAGACTAGGTCTCCTTGGTATATATATATGAGATAAAGGGTACAATTATAATGAAAGGGTACAATGAAGGGTTCTAGTTGACCTGCTGATATAATACTAGAAATGTAATAATTCAATATCTAGGACTTAATAGGGG
>ML833197.1:51119-62867 GCA_009831015.1 Picea engelmannii
GACTTTTATTTATCAAAATATTTTAAGTTAAAGTAAAGAGAATCTTTTATCAAAATACAATAATGTAGACTTTTATTTATCAAAATATTTTAAGTTAAAGTAAAAGTAAAGTGAATCTTTTATAAAAAAGAACTTATCCTTGTTCACTTTCCTCTAACTTAGAATGATTTTTGCGATGTATCAATCAGATAAATTCCAATACAAAATGTTATAATAAAAGTTGAAACTTTTATGAAGCTTTTTTAATAAAGTCACATCACATTACATTTATTCCAATACATATTATTTCACTGATAAACCTTATTTAATAATTATTATTATTATTACAATGTACGTTCTATTATTTAATAATAACTATTATTATTACAATGTACACTCCATTCTATTATAGGGATATTATAACATTTATTCCATTACATATTATTTATTTAATAATAATAATCACAATGTGCATTCTATTCAATGACTACTATTATACCCTTTATACATTTGGTATAAAGAGAAGATTAGAATGGCTAATGTGTAAGGATAACACGCTTAAATCGAAAAATGGTTCAAATTTTTACAAAATTATTTAAGATATTCAATGTCGAGAGAACTAACCTAACAAACATATCTAGAATGCTTTGATGTTTATTTCTTCTGGTATTGTAAGCTGCAACCTGTTATTATCTTGGCGGCCATGAAAAAACTCGACACTAACAAGCATTGTTCCCCTAAGCCACCTCTCTCCCATCTAGATTAGCAACTTCCACACCTTGTGGGCTTTGAGGACAATGGCTCTTTCAGACCACCCACCTTTCACGCAACCCTCCCTCTGTTTTTTCACCCGACTCAGTCTTCCACCCAGCTCACTCTGCTCCTTAGGTCCTTTCTCTCCTTTGGACTAACCACATTGACCATCTACTTACATCATTAACTTTATCACTCTGCCACAACATTGTAACACTACAAAGGGGGAACTATTCACCCTCGAGATTCACACTGATGGAGAGGGATGTTAGCGCACTAATGGGTGCAGCTGACGAGGTCCTCTAGAACAGTGAGGGCCTCTTCACCTCGACGGATGAGCTTGCCAGACATGTGCTTACCTACTCCCATCGATCTGGGACCTCACATCAACATTTCTTCTCCACCTATCTCCCGACTCCCTCACTAGCCCCACCCTCCTACCCTCTTCACCTCACGAAACCTCCACAGACTTAACACTTCAGTTACCCATCCTCCACGGTTTTCCCACCCCGCCTACCACCCTTCTTGACTCTTACTCAGACACCCTCAAAAGATAACTTCCCTCCTTCTCTCTCCCTGACTCTTTACTGACTGACCCACCTATTATTTCCACCCTTCATGGGGAAAATACTACCTCGGTTTAGTTGAGACCTGTAGATTTTCCCAGGCACAAATGCTCGACTGGTGCCACTTCTAGTGGTAGCAATAAAGCTCATCTTAGACCTTGGTGTTCGAAAAAAACAAAGAGGAAAATGGTCCTCGGAAATGATATCAGTCTAGAAGACTTGGTCTCCTTAAGCCTTTATGCTTTAGTGGGCATAATCTCCTACAAACATCTATGTCGTTCTGGCCTAGAAAAGTGGGTGCAAACAACCTGGTGACCACTGTTGGGGTATGTTCTGGAGATCTCCCACCTGACTTGAAGCTAGCTCTACTTCTGTTTTAAAACACCGGAGGACTCCACATCCACACTGGAGTGGCTCTGGACCTTGGACGGCGGTAGTCTTATGCTAAAACGATGGTGGATCAACTTCGACCCTTCATAGGATTATTTTCATCTGAGGCATTTCTAGGTTCTCCTCCCTGGGATGTTGCTACACCTCTGGAAATCGAAAGCTCTCAAGGCCATAGGTAACACACTTGGTCGCTTCATCTGGGTAGACCCATTGTCACTCATGGGCTCGAAAAATAAGGTGGCAAGAATCATGGTGGAGATAGATATACATGATGGAATGTTAGAAAACATCGACATTGACTGGAGAGGTCAACTCTTTCAATAGAGGCTGGACTATCTTGGCATCCCCTTCAGGTGTACACTCTACAGACAAAGAGGCCACCTTAGAAACATATGCTCGGGTTGCTTGGATAAGGAACAGTCTAAGGAAACAATGCTCGATCTCTCTCACCATGATGGACTCCCCAGATGTGAACACTCAACCTTCCTTTCCAGATCTTCCATACTTTGGAGAACCAAATGCTTCAAACTTGGTCACAGGTAAGCTCAAGTCCATTTGCCCTACATTTTTCTTCTCACTTACATCATGGGAAAAAGACCTATTGGACACTTCCGCAACTTGGGTATTGAGTGCTACCTCTCCTCGGCCCTATACCACCCAGACTAAACCACTTTCAGGTGCTCCCTCCATACACATTTCCACCTTCTTTCTTGACGGGCACTCGAACCATCAGGTGACCTATTTTCCCTTCACTCCTACTACAGATTGCACCCAACCAAATCCTTCTCCATCCACTCAAACCACACCTATACCCTCTTGCTTGACCTAACAATCTTCTGCACCTCCGACTACTTCCCAACCTTGGGCCTCCACCTCGTGGGTTACTCCCCCTGTCATATATCCCTCTTCACACTCGGAGCCAGTGAGCCATGACACTATGCCTCTTGAACAGGGGATGAATCACTTTCTTTCGGGCACTAGTGAAACTCAGCTAGGGGATAATACACTTAGTGATGTGTTGGATTCACTCCTTCTATCCTATAAAGAAGTTCTCACTCCATCACCCTTCCCCACTTATCTGGGGAAGTCGGTCCACAATCCATTTTTCGAGGAAGGGATCTTGAGACACATGGTAAATATAGGATTGGACCAAGGAAAAGCACACACCTGGTCAAGAGGGATTGGCTATGAACACTCCTCGATCAAAAAAAGAAGTGTTTGTCGCAAAGAGGGGAGTTTGTTACCTACTTCCACATATTCTTTATCTCAACACACTGATATTGGGGCGCTTAGAGGCATCAAAGACCTAACGAGAACCAAATAATGAGCTTTCTCTCCCTCAATATCAGAGGGGTGGGGGGGGCTTAAATCCCTCGGTTTCAGAAGACTACTCTCTTGGACTTCCCCAGACATAATTTTCCTATAGGAAACCTTGGCTAATGGAAAGAAAGACATATTATTTCTAAACAAGTTCTGACCATACTGGCACACTTGTTCTGCAAACTCGCTAGGTAAATCTGGAGGTTTAGTTGCCACTTGGGACCCTACAAAATTTGACTTAAATCCCTTTCTAAGCTATGGCGACATTCTACTAATTGGATCATGCCAATGGAACAACCAACAGATCAATTTTCTCAATACCTCTGGTCCTTGCTTAAACAGAAAAGCATTATGGGATAAAGTGGAGTCTCGTGGCCTGCTCGATCTCACAAATTTAATCATTGCAAGTGATTTGAATTTTACCAAAAGCTCGGGAGAATTTTGGGGTGCCTCCACCACCACAGAACCCTTGGCCTAATATTTTAACTCACTATTCCTAGTGCACAGTATGGTTGAATTCCCTCTGGACGTCTTGGCACCGACTTGATGCAATGGTAGAGAGAGATTTGAGTCCATCACAAAGTGACTAGATCGCTTCATTATTTATGAAAGTCTTGCTACTGTTGATGGTAGGATCAGATCCTGGGTGGACTCAACTTATCTTTTAGACCACGCCCCGATCCTACTACAATTCAACTCACCTGTTGTGCAGATTTCCTATCCTTTCAAATTGAACTCCAGTTGGATTTTTTAGGATGAATTCATTGCTATTGTCAATTCTGTTTGGAAAGACCCCATATTCCAGAGAGAAACAAGACTACAAGAACGCTTTGTTTGGAAACTGAAGCTCTTAAAATCCCACATAAAAGGATGGGCCACCCTTCACAGAAGACACACGCTACACAGATTACAAGTGGTGGAATTAAATCTCAAAAATCTACATCAAATTGATTCTCAGGATGGGCACACTGGGGACAAGTATCAACAATTAAAACTACTTGAATTTGAGAGGAACAAGATAGTACTTGAAGATGAATCTCTTTGGAGGCAATGAAGTAGAGTAAATTGGATAAAGTGCGGAGACCTCAACAACAAATTTTTCCATCAATTTGCAAGCTCATCCAAAAACAAAAAAACATATTTTGGATATTATTGATGATGCAGGTACAAAACACAGTGGACAACAAGCAATTAAGGCAACAACATCTAGCTATTTTAAATCCTTCTACAAGGCAAAGAAACAAGCCATTCTACAAGACCATGTTATTGTGGCTCGACTCTTCCCTCGCTCAGTCATAGTATAGGACTCCACGACCATGGACATCCCATGCATATTACAGGAGGTTCTAGCTACATTAAAATCCTTCTCAAAGGATAAAAGCCTGGGCCTTGATGGTTGGACTGTAGAGTTCTACCTACATTTCTTTGATTTGTTGGGGACTGAGCTTCTGGAGCTAGTGGAAGAATCCAGACTCCATGTAAGGTTTATGGGGCACTAAAATCTACATTCTTGAATCTTATCCTAAAAGAAAATTCCCTGATTACCTTCGACGATTATAGACCGATTGCACTCTACAATCTTTGCTACAAGCTTATCTCAAAAATCATCACCAACAGAATCAAACCCATCCTCTCACAATCACTATTAGGTGAACAATTAGGTTTTTTAAAGGGCTGACAAATCCTTGATGCTATTAGCACCGCACACGAATGATTGCACATCATTAACCATAAAAAATCTCGTGCTCTCATTCTCAAGCTATATCTTAAAAAATCCTTCTACTGCATAGACTAGGACTTTCTCAGACTAATTTTAATCCAGACAAGATTCAACCAAACCACTTTAAATTGGATTATGAGTTGAGTCACAAGTGAAAAATTTGTTCTGTTGGTAAACATCGAACCATCCTCCTTCTTGCATAGTGGTAGAGGCCTGCGGTAGGGTTGCCCACTTTCACCACTCTTATTCATCATGGTCATGGAAGGTTTAAGTCTCCTAAAAAACATCCACGTAGAAGGTAGAATTATAAGGATCAAGGTCTCAAGGCTAGTTAAAATTTTGCACCTCCTCTTTGTCGACGACATTCTCATAATGACCAATGAAAGTCTACTTGAATGGATGGAAATCTATGGACTCTTGAAGATATTTTTCTGCACCACGGGCTTACAAATCAAATGGTCCAAATCAACGTTCCATTACGTCAACATACACGATCAAAACTTGGATCAACTAAAGGACATCTTTCCTCATACCTTTGTCCACCTGTCACAAGGCTTCAAATACCTTGACTATTTCATTAAAGAAGAACATTACAAGGCTTCAGACTGGGACTAGCTCATATCTAAGGTGGCAAAAAAGGTAGGACAATGGTGTAAAAAATGGATCTCCATAGGAGGTAGCTACACACTCATCAAAGTTGCCCTAGAAGGAAAACCGATATACTGGATGGTTCTTGCAGCTATACCCACACCGGTCTGGAAAAGCTAAGAAAACTCACATACAAATTTCTTTGGTTGGGCAGCAAGGACATCACAATTTGCACCTCTGAAACTAGGAAACACTGGAAAAACCGAAAATCAAGGGTGGGTGGGGGATTAGAATAATTTTCAAATTCAACAAAGCTTTGGCCGCCAACTCCCTCTAGTGTGTTTTGACTGCAAATGGAATTTGGAGCTCTGTCATTAAGGAAAAATATTTTCCTTACACCTTCATCTCATCTTGACTTCGTACTGGAACCTCTCACACAAGGGCCGCATCTCAAATATGGATGAACTTAGCGAATTCGGCCCATTGGATCACAAATTGTATCTTCTGGACGCCGGGCTTTGGCCATTCTATCATAATCGGCAGGAATTGCATTATTGGATTCAACCAAACCTCATATATTTCACCTCAATTAATTTCACTATTAAACACAAAAACACATGTTTTCTATTCCAAGCTAGGTTTTAGAATGAGCACGAGACCCCGACAGTAGGCTGGAAATCCGTTCATGATCTAGAACTACCAGTAGACCTAGCTGCAGAGTGGGATAAATATTTTCTGGAGCTTACTCGTGTGAGCATATATCTTCATGATGTGGAGGATCAATTCTTGTGGGCTGGAGGAGACAATTCGGGTCACATCTCCATCAAAAATTTGTATTATGCCATCACAAACATAGTCTGGAAAAAAAATAGTATTGGATGGAGTAAACACCTCTGAAACTAGAAAATACCACAAAAGATAAATCTCTTCACCTGGTTAACTATCGAAAACAAAATCCCCACCTAGGATAACCTCCAAATAAAAGGATGGGATGGCCCCAACATCTGTCAACTTTGCTACAATGATGAAGAAATAGTACAACATCTCTTTACACAGTGCCACTTCACTCACCTTGTCTGGGACATGATTTCTTTGGACCAACACATAAGAATTATCTGGAATGGGACCTCCATTTCTGCCTGGTTTGACCATTGGACATCCAATGAGCACAACTACATATTACTTCCTCCACTGGTCAATTGGTTTATTTGGCTGGCCAAAAAAAAATAAAAAAATTGACAATAAGCCACCCTTTGTTAGCACTGTTGCTTATAAATCTCTTGGATTGTACCAAAACTGGAAATACATACACCCAGTCATTGTGGTAAAAATACATTATTTAGTCCTCTTATCTTAGAGGAATCACCTATGGGGTGATTTGATGGTGCAACACAACACAATGGGACATTGAGTGGTGCAGGTGGACTGATAAGAATCAATAAAAACTCTATTTACAGATGGACTTTCTGTTGTGGCCTAGGAACCAACACAAGGGCATAGATATTGGGTGTTTGGGCTACTCTTCACTTGGCATCCAAACTAAACATCGAACAACTCTAATTGATCGAGGACTCTAGAGTTATCATAGATTGGTTGAATCACAAGGCTAAGCTACAAACTATCACACTCTTGGCCTAGAAGGACATAATCATATTAATTCAACGCCACTTCAAGAAGCTCATCTTCACTCATACCTTCCGAGAGTACAAAAGGGAATCAGACCTTCTATCAAAGACAACATTACAGAAAAAAGCAGGCTAGATTACATACAACCAATGGTTGGATAGCCATGAGGGCCCCACACATGATATCAAAATATTTTAGGACTCGATGCTCTAGTTGTTTTCAACAGATTCAGTATATTATCCATTTTTTTGGACCTTTTGTAGTAGCAACTCTTGGTATTTTCTACATAACTTTGTTTTATTTTAATCATACTTGTAGTAATCTGAAATATCTTTCTCCCAACTCTGCACTTTCTCCTTCTAATTGGACGGTAGACCAATTGTAGGGGAAATATATACTTGTCATTTGTTTCATTTCGATGATGTATCCTGTTGTGAGAACACATTATATTATAAATAAAATTGAGTATTTTTTTATGATGAAAAAAAAGCCACGTCGCCTTCTTACTAATCATGTTGCGATTTTCTCTTAAAATTCTGCATTACGTGGTAAACAATGGGAGGTTGAATGTGGCAATTAGTTAAAATGGTGGATCTATGTATGAAAGAGATGGAATAGATTTGAGTACATTTTCAATTATTTGATAGACAACAATGTCAATGAAAGAAATGTTGACGTCGTGAGAAAATGTGGTGCAAGTGAAAAGGGATTCATTGTTCAACTTGTGAGACAGAAAGTTGATTTGACCAAGTGAAATATTTGCCTATTGTTTTAGCTATTAGAATTTTCAATCTCTTGGCAAAAATACCCAAATTCAGATGATTGAAATCACACTTTGAATGACATTTTAAATTACTCCATAAACTGTGTTTGTGTTCTACCATTATATGTATTAATGCATGCGGCCAACAAAATAATGCAAGAACATCCAAACATAATCATTCATTCAATCAACAATAACACCATAAATAAATACATATGTCATCTTAAACATTCAACACAACATTCAATTAATAACATAAGCATTATTCGATTCACCATCATTACAATAATCCATGAATACTTATCTTTATGGAATCAATCACCAACTACATACAAATGAAGAACATTTCATCCAACCATAGGTTTTTTGTTGCCTATAATTTTTTTTCAACAAGCTTAACCCCAAGTTGAGGCTATGAGTCTACAAGGACTAACTCTTTCTATGACTAGCTCTAATCCTCTAACATGACCCATTTCTCAATTATCATAGTCTGATGGCTCTCAAAACAATCCTAACCCACCAACTCCTTTTCCCCATCAGCCTACACAACCACAGGAATGGGATCCCCTTCTCTACCATGCAGTCCCTTGAGCTATCCCACTTCCTTCCTAGGCTCTAGTATAGACTAGCCAAGGAATTTCTCTATTGGGGACTCCAAGGATTCTCAATTGTCACTATTTTTTCTCATTGTCAATAATTCCTCATGCTCATGAGAATAATTTCTTCATGGTTTTCATAACATCCATGCATAGCATTTTGTTATAGTCATAGTATGGCTTCCTAGCCTCTTAGACATCCCCCTGGAATAATGATTAACAATTCCCTCACAACAACCAAAATTCATGGATTATATTTGCATGCTCACAACTCACCAGATGTCTTCCCAAGAAGCCCATGTATCTCACTTTCCCCACTAAATCCAAGGTTAATATGACTTAGGATAATATGAGGTAAGTGACTTGGGCTTAGAATTAGAATAAAATAACATTATTTATCATTTGGCCCCTTTTGAGCCCCCTAAGGCCCTTTCTTTCCTCTCTTATGAAATCATTTCCCCCCATATTTTTTGTCCTTCTCTATTTGCAACCTATGATGTATTTTTATTATTATCCTTCAATGTACAATATTTACATATTGCATGGCTTGTCCCTTGACCATTCATCATATACACAAATATACATTGTTATTTCAAGAATCAAAATTGGGGTGTTCCAAATGATGTGCAAGGGAAAGAGGAGAATAAGACGAAGAAAATTGAAAATTGAAATAGAGAAGTCGGGAGGAGAAATTGAACGAGAAGTTTAAAACGAAAATTTTGAATTCAATATACCCCAACAAGTTTAGGGATATTTCCCTTTTTATTTTGTTTCCCCTTCTCCTTCTGAATTCTCCCATATTCTTTCATTAGCCATAACAAGTGGGGTACCTAGTACACCCATTACTAGAACCTCTCATACCGTCGCCAGAATACACCATGGTTTAACATTATTTATCTCTAGACCATTATGACCTCTAGAGATAATGAGGGAAGAAAAAAGGAGGAGGAAAAAAACAAGGATGCATGGATTACCTTGAGTTGTTTAGAGGTCATTTCCCAATCCCCGCTTTTCCTGATTTACAATGATGAGACTAGCTAGTATAACATGACTATCCTAAATCCTTTGGTGAAGATGTTATATTTAGAAATGGGGCCCTGGGACTAGAAAACTACTCAAGCCACATTTGAGACAACTAAATTATCCCCTAAAGATAATGTTTAAATGGAAAATAACTCTAGTAGTGTAGTATATAACAAGTATGCAAGGTCTATTCATTCCAACAAAACCCTTAAGAAGAAGTATGACACTATAACTACCTAGTATCACTTCTTGAATGTTACAAAAAAGGCCCTTGAGGTACAAAAGGCACAACTACAAATAGATTAGCCTCCTTAGGGAGGGACTCATATGTAGCCATTGAAGCTATATCCCTTCTCAAAGAGAAAGATCCAATAATTAAGTCTCTAGAGATAAACTAGACTACCCCGATCTTCCTTTTGATATAGCACATAGTTGAGGAGAAACAACAATTATTTGAGAAACTTAATTTCCTTATAATAAAAAATGTCATCCTCAAGGAAAAGGGATGGACGATGGAGGAAATAATAATAGATCTATACAATGAGCATATAAAAGTGGTAGATTTTTCCTAACAATGGATGAGGAAAATACAAGAACGAAAAAATTACAATTTGAACCCGTGCAAGAGAAGTTGAAACTAACCCCTACTTCTAGTTCTTTGATTCAAGAGATAGAAGAAGCGAATTCTACAAATCTATAGTATAAGGTTTATCAACTCCTAAAGGAAGTTGAGGAGTGGAAAATAAAGCACCAAGATAGCCTGCTTGCAACCACTAGTGCTCAAAACTTAGTTGAAAAGGGGAAAGAGGACTTGAAGAAGCAAGGGAAGAAACTTGAAGAGACTTAGAAGAATTGGCATGAGGAAAAGAAGAATGTATCAATACTAGTAGAAAAAAGAGATACATGAAGAACATGGTGTGGAGAGAAATTTGCATAGGCTAAGCTACTAATTGCAATGGATACCATTAAATCACAGTTTGGGGCTATGTGGGGGATGGCATTGCCAAAATTAGAGACCAAATGCAATATTACTTAGAATTTGATGGAATTTACAAACATGTGAGGAAATACCTAGATGATACAAGAGAGAATATGGAGAACATGGACATGATGATAGAGACCACAGATAGGGTCCTGGATAATATATCAACTAAAGCAAAAATATTATTGGTGGTTGGGGATCAAACATTTATTTCCATGGACATTGATACCTACAACAACAAATTCAAGAGCTGAAATATCATTGATAAAAGAGCTCAACAATAGAGCATCCCATCAATAAATTTATGGATGACATGAGCACCATGATTATACATGGCCTTACATGTCCATTGGATGATTAGTTGAGACTCCACTCACCAGAAAACTACAAGGGGTTGATAAAGTAGTTGCAACTGGACTAACACATGTAGAAGACATAGGGGCCATTCCTTCACCCCATGATATATATGGTTACCTATACCCAAAAATTACCACATGGACCCTTAGTACATGCCTTATCCACTCCTCAAGCCCAATTAATTATATAAAGAAAATAGAGTTGGACAAGTCCTTCAAAATCACAAGGGGTGGTAAAATAGTCAATGTGTAGGGATGGTGACTGCTCAGTGTTATATATGATTTCATCACAAAATACTCCCAAAGAGGCCCACCTCAGGTAATTCCCCCTCTTTCTTACATGCCACCTGGTCAACAACTACCTTCACAACCTATTACAATAGTGGTTTCATCTTAGGTAGGGCCACCTTGCCAAACTAAAAGAAGAAGTAGTGCCATAAAAGGGGAGCAACTAAAACAGTAAGCACCCTGTTTTTGTTAGAATTCACACATATGCCCCTAAACTTGTGGGATTGAGGAGGATTGGCATCCCTTAATGGATATAGGCCCGAAATAATCAAAAGAGGTAGGATCATATGTTTTTAGTTAGAGCAATAAAAGTTGTGTTGAAGGAATCCATAATCCTTCCTATAACCCTTGCTTCTTCCACAACCCTTAGAAGATCAGCACTAGGACTTTGTAGGATTCAAGAAAGAATTGGACAGGCCAACCATCTAGTCATGGGATTTTGTCTTTCTGAAATTTGTGCAAGATATCCTAGAGCTTCTCATCCTTCACCTCCGCAATCAGATCCCAATTGTCCTCCTCATTGACAAAGTTTGGAAAGAATTGATATATCCTTAAAATCTCTGCAATTGAAGGTCTCTCTTGAGCTTTGAAGAGGGTTTAGAAATTTTCTTTCCTAAGATGGGCTAAGCCTTCAAAGGAGTTAATGTGTTGACTCACTGAGTCTTTCAAGCTCCATATTGTGTTGTGAATTATCCAACCCTTGGAATAAGCTTGGAAATGTTTTGTATTTTCATCCTTGATTTTGAGCCATATTTCCCTTCTTTTAAGCCTCCAGGTGTTAGGGACCTAACCCCTCGC
>ML833198.1:0-10149 GCA_009831015.1 Picea engelmannii
CTTCAACCCCTTCTAGCCTCCACAAGTCACCTTATTTTAGTGGTTAAACAATAATGGAGAATGGGTTCCTAATTAGACTAATCACTCAATTATTTTCCCTTTATTATTACCCAAGATCCACAAAGTGGAAAGGGGGGAGAATACGAGGCAAAGGTGGGGTAAAATTTATTTACTTTGTAACAAAAGAAATTTGTATACGCTAGTCAGCATGATATTGCATGATGGCATAGCCACTCACATGCAAGGTGTGGACAAACAAAAATTAATTACTTAAAACAAATAACTTAAAAAAATTAACCACACAACTTTGGCACAAGGTAGAGGACAAAACCTTCCAATTTTGTGACAAAGGTGGATAAAATTAACTAAAGAAAAAATTAGGAAATTATTTTTAATCCTAGCTGGAACGATTTTGCAAGGATGGAAAAGCCAAGCACAATGCATGGTGTGGAAAAAAAATTAAAATTATTTATAGATTTTAATAATAGAAAATGCAAGCCCAAGAGACTCTCTCGGGTTTCTTACAATATCTTTAGAAAGTGAGAGAGAGAGGGGATTTGCACCAAATCTTAGTAACGTTCTCTTGATCCTCTAGTTGCCAATTTTTGGAAACTCCTCCTCTTTTATGGTGGAAACCTACATAAAACACCAAAGAAAGCTTGCTGGAAAATGTTAAAAAACACCCAAATATGTTAGTTTTGTGTTATGATATGTACATAAATTTTTACACTAAAAATATGAACTTGAAAATTGAATTTTTTAGCAATACTTGAGTTATAATATGAACAAAAAATAAGTAAATAGAAGGCTGAAATTAAAACATAAAATTATTTGGAGAAAAATGAAGCCTTTGGAATTCCTCCTCCAAGCTTTGGTAATCTACAAATCTGTAAACCCTTGATGCACAATGAGGAAAGAAGGTGAGATCTTTTAAGAGGCCTACAAAATAATTTGCAAACACTAATAAAAACAAATCACATAAACCTATAGAAATACAACTATAGATTTATCCCTAGCAAAATACTTTGCTAAGGGTTCTTCAAGTAAAACAATGTGAAGAAAAAATAAACAAAATCTACAATCTTACCTCACCAAGAGAAAATACCATACAAGAGAACCACGAATACACCAACGAAACACCAAAGAACACCAAGAGATCCTCCAAAGCTTCACTTTATTTCTCAAAAGAATGGTTGCAAAATTGCAACAAAATTACATGAGAGAAATGAGAGAGAATGAGAGAGCGTGGGGAGAGAGTGGGGAGAGATTTTGGCATAATAGAGTTGTTGTGAAAAATGATGTTAAAACGAGGAGAGATTGATTCCTTTTAAAGGAGGGAGAGATGAAAGACCCCTCTTGGATAAGTTACAAGTGTCACCCATCCAAGAGAGAGAGAACAAGTCAAGGGGGTGCACTTTTAAGGTTTTGTAGTGAGTCAGGGTTTGATGGGTGAGATGTGAGGGGGGGGAACCCATTTCCTTTTGTTCAAACATGAGTTTAGTCTATAGGAATATTTCACTTAGGGTTTTAGGCACTTTTTCACTTTAATTGTTACTTTCCCCTAAATTCATGAAGAAGGGGGACACACTTTTCCCTAGGGAGACTCACTTTTGGTTGTTGACTTGGCATGGGGGGTTTTATAAGTGGATTTTAACTCTTCCAACTTAGGAAATACATTATCAATCATTTCCCCACTCTCTTTTATTGACTTTATACACTTTTACATTTTTTGGTTTTTTTACCTTAGCCAATTATTTGTTGATTTTTTACTGACTTGAACTCCTCATGGACAATGACCTAGCAAAAATTGTTCAATTGAGATGAAACTTGGTCCAAGAGTGTAGGGATTCATAAGACATGTTTTTTTAGTACTCCAAACCCTATAAAAAATCCACAAGGACCAATTTTTTCATTTTTCATCAAAATTAATTAAAATTTTCAATTTACGGAAAATTTTAATTATTAAAAAATCCTATCAAAACTTAACGGAATTCCACAAGACTCCAGGAGAAGTATATCATGGTCATTTACAACATAAACCTTATTTACCTATTGGGGTCTATCATTAGAACACCTTTCACCACTTTGGAGGATTATTGAGTGAAAAACTCAAGAGTAATTAAAATCGATAAAAAACAAAATTAATTACCTGAGGAAAAAAACACTCAATGAAAGGACTTCCCTAATGATAAAGTCTTAGGAAACTAAATTATTAAAACTTGACCCATCCTAAAATATTACAAAATTATCCCATGCAATGGAGCGGACATTCTGTGGACATAGAAAGAAATGTTGGGGGCAAAATTACCTTGTTGAACCATAAGTTTTCAACTTTGTCATGGCACGAGGTCATATATATTCATGGTACATGACGTTGACACCTAGTTGAAATAGGTGGTCAAAAGTACCTTTCTCCACAATGCAGTTTTTCCAAGCCCAACAATTACCTTTTATCTTTCTTTCTTTATTTTCTTTCAATATAGCATAAGGAGAGGTTGAAGGTCACTGCCTTGACGTGGTGACAAGGTGATGACAATGTCACCCACAAAGACCTAATGGGAATGATAAAGTTGGCTCATGATGAGACCCCATTTCTTTCATCCATGCAACTGAGAACCATTACCCTAGTTTGGTGACCAAATAATGGCAATGTCATTCCACTAGATATCCATGGACATGATAAGTCAACGTGTGATGAGACCTCCTATCCTTAAACTAACCTTTTAAGCATTCTTTATTATATTATGGGTTCCCTTTACTCAAAGATAAGCATTTCATTTTTTTCTTGGGTGATCCCTAGGTGAAGCATATGGAAGGATTATACAAGGTTTTTATCTTTTACCCAACCTCAACCCCTCTGGGCCTTCAACCCCTTATTCCCATAGAATGAGGGACAACCCATTCTTGGGTCAATACACCCTAAAATACCAAGAGATAAGGAAATGGAGGGGAACAATGATGGAAAGTGGTAAGTATGGTCAGGAATGGTATGATGGCTCATTAAGGGAGTTCTCAGTAGCAAACCCATCCCCAAGGAAAACCACTTACTAAGGCACAATGTCAACCACCAAGGTGAAGCAAAGAAAAAAGCATATTGTCCAACCATATATCATGAAATATAGAGAAATATAAAATACAACATAATCAAATGGCTTAAATATTGAAATGATGCTCACCATAATGCTGACTTGTACCTCATGGAGCAAGGCCCACTTCCTTCCGGAAGCCAGTTGGTGTGGTGGATGCTATTTGCAAAATTGTGACCATATGTGGTGGTGAGTGGGTTTTCCATCTGTGCAAAGGGCACTATTGGTCATGTAGTCTCTCGACACTCCATATCTGCAACCTAAAGGCCTGTATACATAATCTCCTTAATTATCCACAAAATGGGGATAACAAGTTTCATTGACAGATATTTTGTTGGGAGCTTGGTACGAGTTTTAGAGGAGGAGGGCGCACTGCAGAAAGAGGATCCATCCATTTGAGGGACCAAAAAACCTTCAATGAGCAAGATACTCATCCAAGGGGTTTGTATTCCCCATATCTATTGTTCTAGTGATTTTGGTATGGTTTGGAGGTCTAAAAGAGGGAGGTTGAAATACTGGTGAGCTATAGTCAACATGAAGTGCGCAAATAAGCTAGGGAGAGTAGTTCCAGTTCTTGAAGGGAAAGAAATTGATCTTGTCCCTTTCTTCATGAGTTTGTGGTGCCTTTGGAGGCTATTCTCTTTAGTATTTGATCTTTTTGGAGAAACAATCATTCCAACTTGATTATTCTTCTTGTATCTATCTAGATTCTCAGATCTATTGTATCAAGATCATCATATTATCTAAATAAAGGTCATATCTGAAGTTGTTGTTATTCCCTTGTGTTATATCTCTTGTATATTATTATTTGATGTGATTTTTTTCATACTTCTATAATTGGAACAACATAAAACTTCACATAACCCTTCTAGCGCAAATATGGAAGGTTGACTTGCAAAAAATACAAAAGACAAGTAAAAAAATCAGTAAAAACCTAGGTTTCCAAGCAAGCAACAACTTGGGAACACTACACTTCCTAGGTGACCCTAGGGGGATTGAAAAGGGGAAGGCCAAGAATAAAAATGAAACACCCCTATATATTGCAACAAAAGGTTCTAGGGGCTTGATGGAGGTTGAGTATCGGTCAAGTAAAAATTGTCAATGCAAGGTACTTGCAAAACCAATGCTAGAAAACCAAATCCAATACAATATATGATGAAAGGATCCCTAAAACAAGAGGGAAACGACAAGTTATGTTTGTTGTCCCAAAATTGAAGCAATGAGGAAATATATATCATAAATTACAAAGTTATAATAACTGCAAATTACATCATCTAATCGGTGTATAATATTTGACAAATTAGCATGCACTTAGAGATAATATTCCAATTCTTAAAACAATTGATAAGATGAAAAATGAGGGTTGTAAGAAAATGTTATCAATAAATAATTGTAACAACCCTATGGCTATGGAAAACCTTTTCTACATCAACAACCTTTAACCAACAAAATCAACAAGTAAGTTACCCAATCAATAGCCCTTGACAAGTATATCAAATTTCACTGCTTACATGAAAATTTCAACAATAAAAAAGTGGAAAAATAGTATGAGAGTAATTTTGTTGCAGCCCTAATCATTGTAGCTTAATGTTTATTACAAAAACACAATCACTTAGCCAATCAATACGCCCTTGGAGGACAAGAGAGTCAATAGCATATAGAATTTAAATCCAACCTTGAACAATTCAATCTCTTAAATTTCACATTTACCAATGCAACAATATTAAATCTCCAATGAAATTAGTGCCTTATCTATTGGGTTAACGGAGTCTCTTTCTTAGACACCAGCCTAGGTAACAAAGAGAATAAAATGATTCTTTGAAAATTAAACCATTATAAGACACAAAAACTTCCAAATCATCTAGCTTAGAAATCCAAGTTTTACTAGGGTTTTATAATCTTCTAGGGGTGTAAACCCTCATACTCCATAGAGAAGATAAACCCTAGCAAGGTATTTATACAAGGGTGTAAATCCTCTTACTCCTTATAGAAATCCTTGAGCCCTTTCAATAAAAATCGAAGAAAATTTATTGATGGAGGGTGTATGCCCTTATACTCCTCCTAGGGTTTGATTTGTATAACCTTTAAATTAAGATGAAAAACACAAGATTGCATAAATTCCTTACCTAATCCAAGAGATAACATGCAAAACTCTTATCAAATAATTCCAACAATTTTCCAAGAATAAGCATCCAAGAGATGTTTCTAACCTTTATTCCATCAATAGACAAGTTTAGCATCCATAATGACAAAAAATAAGTGAGAGTGAATTGCCAAAGAGGACCGAAATTCCAGTCCAAGAGTGATTTTCCAAGTGATGAGTTATGATTTTGTGAAAAATGACTTGACTCATATTTACATGAGGAAAACCAAGACCTATTTTGTCCACTTTACAATTAAATCCATCATTTTAGGCCTAAACCTAAGTTACAATGCTTAATTAGCAAATCGATTTGTCTTTTTTCCCACATAGGATTTTTTTCCAAAAATAAAAAAATGATGGGACACAAGCCCATAAAATCCCTCTCCAAGGTGGCGCGTGCGATGAAAAATCCTCCAAATGCTAGGACATCAAGCTAGAAGGGTGCCACATCATCTCCAAATCAGGTAATATAGTGGGGCTTCAAGCCCATAACATCACCAAATGTGCCAAACATGCCAAACATTCTGATGGGCTCTTAAATTTGATTCTTTCTTCCACCTTATTTCACTATTATGTCATCACATTTAACCACAAAAAATTACTCTTACTTTAAAATGTTGGTCTTTTATTTAAATCATTTCATTAAAAGAAATAAAAACAAATCATGTGAATTCGTGCTTAATTTATTATTCTTGGTGTATTTTATATGGTTTTATTAATGATAAACTAATTCCTGATATTGTGGGATATAGTTGTTTCCATACATTGGATCAGGATCAAATGGCTTGAGATTCCAACACTCATTCTAACACTAGTTCTGGTCTGAAAGCAAAGATGGTGAAAGTGCCACATCTTATAGTAACAATTAGGAGATATTGTTGAAGCACATTTAATTAAGAGAACAAATTACAGTTCATAATTGTTTTCATGCGCTTTTCCAAGAAGTTAACTTCGAGCTCAATTTGTGGGAAAATGAAGTTGAATCAGAAAAATATGGCACATGGGTTTTGTGCATAATATTCCTAATTAGGTATTTCACAAGTCGTTTCTTGAAATTATACACGGATTGAGAGCCAAATCAAAATTACATATGAGACAGATATAAACCTTCATCCGAACCTTCATCTGGTCCTCATTACAGAACTCAGAGCGCAACATATTTGGTTGTTAGCATACTTCGATTCAACATGGGTTTTTTATCCATTATCGCCCTCTTGCTATGGTTCCTCTGACACTTCGATTCAAACAATTGGAACTTGCCCCTATATTCGAGCTATGAATTTAATAAAGTTGTTGTTTATTAATAGATATTTAACAATTTTTTGGTTTTGAGAGAGAGTCGACCCTTTCAGTGGTCGACCTCTCAGACTCTATATATACTTGAGCTCGTTAGCATGATAGATTGACCAAGAAAAATAGTTTAAGAACTCTGTGTAAAGTTTGGCTCTGTTCTTCATTTAAATGCAAGTTTATGAATTAAGTTGAGTTTGTGATCAATTCATGAGTTGGAGTACCACAACTACTCAGGGCGGCCACCAGTAGTCTGCGTGTCTTATTTCCCTGTCTATTCATATTTCTAACCTCTCTTTTGTTGGAACTGTTCTAATTTCCTTCTTATAGTCATTTCCTATTAATTCCTCTGTATATTTTATTTCTTTATAATTGTTCTAATCCCTCTTTACTATTATAATCTCTCTTCTGCAGTCATTTCTCTATAATTCCTTTTGTGCATCTCAGTTGTGTTAATCACTCTTTTATTGTAATCCCACTGTCTTCACTCATTTTAATTATTTACACTATGTTGCAAACATGAATCTTCTTTGTAATTAAAATAGATTAAACTAACCTCTGCAGAGCTGTATAATTAGTATTCTCCTTGTCTAAACTACAATAGCATAGATATCTCTGATTTAGAGTACAATAGCATATTTTCAAAATGGTATTTCTTGCTCACGTACAATAGTGTAGTTTCTGATTTTAAAAGTAGTCCATAGGCGTAATCAATTGCAAGAACATGTATCTCAGATTTCCTTAATGACAAAGATCTCAGTAGATTGTTTTGTTCAAACTCTGCATCTTTCTATAGAAATTAATATTGAGATTATACCATTTAAATTAACTGTTGTGTTGAGATGTCATCATGATGTTATTCATCGTCGTAGACATTATAGAATGATCATTTGAATAGGAATACGTAGAAATATAAATTATCAATTTCCTATGTTGATTTTTTATATGAATTTCTTATGTCAATCCTTTATATTGATAATATCATGATGTTTTCTTTTCCAATGTAGAATTAGTTGTGGATTTTAATGCTATATTTTCTAGAAGTAACAGTGAATTTTAATTTTATCTTTTACTACTTATTTTAGAGTACAAAACCTTAATGTTGATTATGTTTCTCTCTTAAGAGTTATTTTAGAGTAGAGTTTGTAGTAATTTTACGTGGTCACTTTTCAAGTAGATTTTAATTCATCTATAGTCTTTCTTAAAATAGAATGATCAATTGCATGTTTTATGTTGAATCTATAGTCTTTCTTTAATTTAAGAATGAAGTGATAGGAATGTACAAGCAATTAGTTTCTTTTCCGTCTTGACACATATTGTGTTACAACTCAGAGTTTACCTAATCTCTTTATTATCTGAGTGTGTTTCCGGCATTAGATTAGATTAGGATAGACTAGAATAGATTAGATATCTAGACCTGCACATACATTGCTATCACATTGAAGCTTATGAGCCCCGAGTTGACAATTTAATGTTGAAATAGATAACATATATTTCACTTGACATGTTCCATCGAAATGTGACGACATGCCTCCCAAGAGGGACATTTGGGTATAAGAGGGTGATGACATCACCTCTTCATGGTTCCAAGCATCGTTCAAGTGATAAAGTCACCTTCCCAAGTGGAATGTTCATATTCCAAAATCTCCAATGAGTGGGGCACTACATCCAACCAATGGGATTTAAAGCCCCTATGAAGGTCCAAGTGGCTTAGTTCCTTTGTGAATAGCTTTCACCGGGCAAGGTCCTAAAAAGACAAACAAGTGCACCCTCCAAGGGTCCACAAGTCACATGTATCATGCCAAGTAAGCCATATTTAATAAAAGAACCACCCAAATATGTGCATTAAATCCCCCCTTTTGAAACTAAACAAATGCTCAAAGACCTTATAAATTTTTCCAAATTTAGATATGGGAGGGTTGTCATGGTTTCCTATTGGGTAGGACAATCCCAAATTCAAGGGAAGTTTCCCAAGAAGACCCTCTTTAATTCATGTATTGAGTATGAGGTGGATTGGGGTAGTACTTTTGGGCATGGGGTTTGTTGATGATTAAAATCGTAACGATGAATTCCGCCTGCAAAATATTGTTAAGGCCCTATTATTTAACTATATTAATAATATAATAATAATAGGTGGGACCCCCTTGTAGACTAGAGGTGAAAGGATAGACATATTATACATGTTTTGTTGTTTTTTTTTATGCTGCCTACACAGTCCTACATTGTTGACTATGCAGTCTTGGTTTCATTTTGACATGGTAACAGGTGGATGAAGAATTTTTGTGGAATGCTTTTTGCGATCCAAAATATGTGTTATGGTTATGAGGAACATGTTATTATAGTTGCTATGATTTAAACATGTCACTAATCATTGTGATCGATTACCTAGCCACATATATGCAAGATATATTTTAGTGATATCATAATCAAAACAAAGAAAGAAAAACCTATGAAAAAATCTTAAAGAGAAAGGATTTATATGTTGAGCTATGATAAAGGATTATATGCAAATGGAAAAGTTAAAACATATTAGTGTTAGTCCTAACTATTTTTCTATTGTTGGTTATTGGGCTATGCGAATTTCATTAGATTTGAATTGGGCACATATAGAATTGCAATATGTATGATGGCATAGAATTATGGAAAGGGTTAGAGTGTAAATGATATTAGGTGGTGCACTATGCAAGGGATATCGTCACATATTTCAAATGGTTTGGCATTGAATACAAGGTTTAATTGATTGGTGAATGTTGGGTTGTCTCATACTTCGAATTGAATAGGCCAGGTTATGGAAGCGACGTGCATTTACTACACATCACTCCATACTCCCCCTATCAGCCGTCACCCTAGAATTGTTCCTTTGTTGCATTTTTTTGATCTGTTGGTTGTGAATCTCTGCATGTTCAGGCTCTTGGAAGGAATAAGGTTTAGCCAACTCGCCATTTAAGCATTTTGCCACAGGTATGATTATTTTTCTCTCCATCCATGAGGTATTTCCTATTTTATGAACAAATGATGGATCAATGATGCTTGATTATGTGTGTTCCTGAGAATTTTGACTGTGTAGATGTGTGTTATATCTCTCTATGATGAGTGTAAAATGTTTCAGATTGCAAGCAAAATAATTGGGTTTTCTTTTTAGTTGTGCATTGACTGGTTGCTCGGTCAGTTTAATATCATGATGGGTCTCTATGGAATAATAAATGAAGTGGTACATATTGCTCTGTATTGATGGTGGAGGGTTTTGTTATGTGTATAACCATTGGTTATTTCATTCCCTCACAGTCATGATTGTAACCCTTATCCAGTCGTAGTCAGTTTTCCAACAGTTTTTGTGTTATTTCTTCAAACCCCGATTCATGGTCGTTGGCCCATTCTTATTGTCTTTTCACCGAAGTATCCCAAGATCCAGTCTTGGGGTGGCCCTAAAATTAATATATGTCTATATGGTTGTGGTTTGATACAAGTTATATCTCAGTGTTATGTCAAAAGTATGCTTGAATCCTCACTGGTGTTTCTATCAAGTTGTTCGTCTCTTAACTAATGGGTAGAGTTACTATATCTTTGTGTTTCTTTTAATAACTTCCACTTTCCAATTAAAATTTTCCTCTCCTCTGCAAGTGTTGATGT
>ML833198.1:23747-51729 GCA_009831015.1 Picea engelmannii
ATTTTATTATTGATTGTTTATAATAGTTGATTGTTGAAGTTTTGGACAACATACTATTTTGGATATTTTGGATATGGTTTAAAATATCATTGATATTTAATTTTTAAATTATGAGAATGATGATGGGAGCCACAAGGAGGGATGTGTTTGATTGATTGACTAGTTATGTTTATTTTTGTTAATAAACTAAAGGGAGTCACAAGGGGTCCCACCTACTAGTTATTATTTATTAAAGACACTTATTATTATTATATTAATTCTTCCCCTAAACTAAAATTTAGTTGAGTTTTAGTTAACTTAACTAAAAGAGATTATTGAACTACTTCAACTAATTTTGATTGCTTAAAGGAAAAAAGAGAAGGAAGAACAAGAGGAGAATAGAAGGAGAAAGCATATTAAGGTCCGCTCTTGAGTTTTATTGAGATAGTTTAGTTTTCATTCATTCTTTAATTCATTAAAAGCCTAATTCTCTTTTATGACAATTGGGTCCTATTGTAGACAACAAGATTCAAGGTTGAATTACATCATTCAGACACTTGTTTTTAGAGGTGATGATCTATCTTTGATAATCTGTGTAGACTTGTCTGTTTATGAATTAAATTTCATGTCTGATAAAGGATATTGTGCAAAGTCGAGTGGGCAACAATCTGTGGCAAGTTGATCCATCTTTTGAAGTTCAGTTTTTTTCTTTCTGTCAGAAGTCCTTTTGTATGGTTTTCATCGGGGACATCTAAGTTTGACTTTGGTCCAAACTCCCTCAGGGATTTTTGTAAAGAGAACGATTCTTTTGATTTCTTGGAATGAAATAAGCGATTTCTATTTTGTCTCATCTGTGTTAATATGCGACTTGATATTTTTTATTTTGTCTCCACATTTACTTTTGCATCTGTTATATTCAGAAAATTATGTAAAAAAGTTGAACTTTACAACAATATTTTATTTATGAAAAATCAACCTAAGCCCTTGTAACTAATATTTGTGGATTAGGAAACAAATTTTGAGGCTATAAACATAGGGTGATATTCACGTCTATCTTGCCTTAGCCAAGAAAGATCTGAAAATGCTTGAGTAAGATTATTTCTTATATTTTCCCCAACATTTATTTGGCGACCATATTGGAGAGATCTTCCATATCTCTTTGGTTGTTTTTTTTGCTTGATTATCATTGAATATATCTACATTTATGATATTGATTCTTTGATTGTTTCATTTCTTAATGATTGTGCATGTTGCAAGGAAGCCCAATATTGAGCCTGGTCTTCAAGATCAGACCAAAATCACTTTCAACTTGTTTAATACCATCTTAGATACCGCTAATACCCGGTTTGATCTTAATCTCTCATGGGCAGCAATTCAACAAGACATAAGTGCCCAAGAACATTGGGAATCTAGACAAAGACAGCTTAGGAATCAGCCATATCTTTATTTTCCCTATAGTTTTCATCTTCTTTTCATGTCCTTGCACCCTCGTATTTCTAGGAGAAGAAGAGGCTTATCACCAGAAATTAATCGCATTGTTGAAATAGGAAGAAGGAATGTTGTGTTGTCAACCCAACAAAGGTCTCTAAGGAGAACTTTCTCTAATTCATTTAGTTCGTCTTTCTCTCTGCTACCTATCATCCACAAGATGGCATCTAGTGGTGGCTCTACTGGCACTGGAGGTTCTTCTTCATCTCAATATTCGGCTTCGTCGATGATTGGTATTTTATATAGTCACCAAGTCCTTTTCTAATCTACCACAAACCCCTCCATATTCATTAAAAAGTATGGGATTTTTCATTTTGAATAATATGCTACAACTACCCCGTGGCATGTTTCCTCCCTTCTTAACCTAGCACCTGCTACGAGTCCACTTCCTAAATTCAAAGAGAATCTCCCTAGGTTTTCAAGGAATAACATTGTCACTACGAATGAACACTTGGTATCATTTTCTAATTCCTATCAAAACATAGGAGCCAATGACAATGATACTTGTATGCACTTATTTGGGAATTCCCATGAAGGGAAGGTTGCGGCCAATTTCTTTGATCTCCCTCCTAAGATTTTATCTACTTGGGAGGAGTTAGTATATTGGTTCAAATATACCTATGGGAAATCCAAAAGCTCAACTGAGCAGTTACGGGAGTAAAATAACATCGCTTATAAGGATGGTGAGACTATCAAGTCCTTCAACTTGCGTTTCACCAAATTATACAATCAAATCCCTGAACTCATTCGACCTTAGAACCAAGCCGCTTTCATGCATTATTATAATGCATTACCTTATCCCTATCGTCTGAGGCTTGAGGAAAAATCCATTGATAACCTTGGTTCCGCTCTGCACACTTGTTTAGAGTATGAAGAAAAACTTGAAAGAACAGGTCTTCCTAAGGGAGACTCGGTTAAGAAGACAAACATGTCTGCCCTCTTACAACTTGTACAAGACATGAATAATTAGATGATAGATTATGAGCGGAAAGGAAATGTTCCCTCTCTTACCCCTGGAGATTCATCTTCTTCTACACCCCCTTTTAGAAATACAAATGAAAATAATTTTCAGCCTAAAGCTATCATTACTCGTAGTTGGTGTAAATTTTACGAGGACTACCACGAGGAAAGTACATGTGATGTAAAGAAGAGTGCAAAAGATAAAATCTTTGGTAAGAGACCTGATACTAATATTTTTGTCCTATACTTTGCAGAGCCAGAGGATGTCATGATCATAAATACTAGGAATAAATCCTATGCTCCTAAAAGAAAATATGGTCCTCCCCGCAATTCGTCTAACCCAAGCTCATCTTCGCTAGCTTCTACCGTTCAGATTCCCAAGGCTCCTGACAGTCAAGGAACTACCTCCCCTCTCCCTTCTTCCAAATACAACATTATAAATCAATTGGCCAACATCAAAGCAGATGAAACCCTCTTGGACATGGTTGTCGTCCCTGAACAACAGAAGCATCTAAAAAATTTCATGGAAGGAAAATATTTAATTGTATCCAACCTCTCTGAAGAGGTATATGAAGAGGATTCATCTGCAAATAAAGTAGGTGTACATAAATTTAGATACCCTATAAAAAAAACCCCATTTTATATTTCTGTAAAGGTTATGGATAAGATTGCCCATTATTACATCATTGACGGTGGTTTGGGCCCAAGTGTAATGTCAAATATTATTATGGAAGAGCTAGGATTGTCATGTACAAATGAAAACGCTAGAAGCATGCTCTCTTATAATATTATACAACAAACAATCATAGGTGAAATCAAGGACGCGACCTTGGTTTTGTGCGTGCACCTTGAAATAAGGACAACCCTTGATATTCAAGTAATTCATATGTCAGTGAGTAACTACTCGATCATATTAGGAAGAGCTTGACAATATTTTACAAGTGGATACCTCTCACTCGATGGGACACATCCTTTCCTCGGAATGGTAAAAATGTCATAGTCCTAAGAGAGGGGAGAATTTCACCTTACATAGTGGTGACAACCCCCTTCCCTCCTTTGGGCCAACATGACCTCTCAGTCTAGGATCGATCAAGTCATCGAGTCGAATTAATCGTCGGGCTCCCAATGGAACCAATTTAACTTGACACAGGCCCCTTTTTTTTTCTTCCTCATCACCCGCTATGTGGCACTTGCGGACCCCCTCTTTAGCACCTTTAACTCTTTTTCTAGTGACACTAATTCTCGGGGCTAGTCTTCCTCATTGATGTGACCATAGACTGCGACCATGGGCCAGCTTCCTTCATGACCCCACACTTTAGGACTTTCACGAGTTGCTTCTTTCATTTCCCCAATTTTCGAATAGGAATGTTTTGGGACCTGATATATGGTCCTCGCCCTCCTCGCGATCAATGGTTATGATCGAACCATGAGTTTGGACTTCGTGATTCCTATATCCTCTCAATTCTACTTCTTTTGATCGAGAATCAGCGATGCACTGATCCTCTGCCACGCTTCCTTCCAGATCCAACGGCCTGGATTGAAATCGCTCTTCGTGAATTTACGAATATCCTTGTTTGCTCCTGAAAACCTTACGAAGTTCCTTCTCCCAAACCTCTCGATATTCTCCCACTTGTCTCCTCCTTGAAAATGGGTGACTTCTCCATCTTCATAACTTCGAAAAGTCCTTGACTCCTTTGCAGACTTAGTGCAATCTCACCTTTTGAGACTTTGCTCGGCTTGAAAACCCCCCAAGGCTTCAAGTTCCTCTGCGAGCTTCTCGTGCCCTCCTGGAAACTTATCTCCCTTCCTCCTGAGCTTATCAGGTGAACTTCTAGAACCTTAGGCACACTCCTTGCACTTGGCTCAGTTCTTCGATGGCTTCTCCCTCAACCTTATGGAAAGTTTTAAGGCATCTCCTTTCCTTTTTTGTTGCACTTCTTGCAAAGCCTTCCTTCCACAGAATGTTCAACAATTATGGGATTCTTCAACAGCTTCCACCGTGTTTCTCCTTCGAATGCTCACGCAAGCTTGATGCCCTCCTGGAAGACTATTTCAGAGTGTTTAGTAAATCTAAATTGTGCCTCTCTCCACGCAGTCTTTATTTTCAAGGGACTTAACCGCCTTGAAATTTCTCCCTAAGTATGTAAATTAATTTGGTGTTCCCTCCTGGAAGCTTCTCTTCTGACTCCACTGAGTTCAAAAATGCACTCCTTGCATCAGCTTACATAGTTTCCCTACTCTGTTGCACACTCCTTGCACTTATCCTAGAGAACCATACTTAACTTAACACACTCACGGATAGAAAACTATATCTCTATCCCTGAAGACGATTTATAACATCCATCTACAATTCACAAGCATGCAAATGACATTCACAACACAACATCCATTGAACAGAAATGTGAAACATGAAACAATATCATTTTTCTATTAATGGTGGAATGCCAATTTACAATGGTGGAGTTCGAGCTACATCTGAGTCTCGGCTCTCTATATTTTCTCTTGGCTAACCTCCTATCATCTAACTATTCCCCACCTAAGCTATTGCAGTCTAACCTCTCCTTTTCTTACAACACAAAGATTTATACAAGAGGGGCTCAATGAGCTTCCCTCGCAAGCTAACTAATGGTGTCAAATCACCATCCCTAATGCTTATCGAAAGGCAAAATTACAATGATGGCAATTGTACTCCAAATCGGATGCAGATCTATTTTCCCATTAGCCTATTAATGGTGACCTTATCTCCAGCTTGTGTGAAAGCACGATTTGACTCTTACATCTTGTCTTTAATTAATGCCTAGATCAAGCATTGGATTCTCAAGGAAAAAATGAGAGGGTGATGCCTATCCTTCCTCGAATTCGCACCACATGTGTTAATTAGTTGGCGTGTGATGAAATGGAATGATGCTCCTACATCATACTCCACAGCAGAAAAACAAATCATGGTCTACTGCTCTTGAGCTCTCCAACGTGGCTGAAATCCACCTGGATCCCAAATTTTCTCCTGGAGCTATCTCTCAGCTCCTCTGCTTTTCCATTGTTCCTCATGCATCATCCCCACTACTCGTGAAAGTTTCTCCTCATCCAGGCTCCTCTTTCTAACTGATTTCTCTGTCAACTCCAACATCTGCTTCCTTATCTCCTCAATCACCTCATCCAACTGCTACCTTGGTTGGTTCTTCTGTTGTATACTAACTCACTGCACTCGCTTCTTGTCAATGGGAAAATCACACCGACTTCCCAAGACATATTCTTCCTTTGTGGACTTATCTTTCCACTCTATTGCATCTCCTACTTCTACAGTCTCCATACCAAACTATCGTTCAACTGCCTCCCCTGACAGATTGATCCCTGTCATTTTTTTGGCTAGTTCTATTCCAACTTCCACTCTCCTCTCAAGAGCTTCAAATTCTTCACACAAACCAACAAAGTCCATGCTTCCTACTTCCTCTTCTGCTGTAGACCCTAGTGCTGCAGTCATCTCTTATTCATCTCTCTGGATGAAAAGGTCGAGCGGTCCTGTTGAATGCTCTTCTTCTTCTATCGGGACAAACACTAGTATATTTTCCTTCTCTTCCTTGACAGTCTTTGCTTGTTGTTTCCATGTTGCATCTACAACATATTTGCTAGCCTCTCCTTGGCCACTTTGTAGGAATACCTTGACTCCCCCAATGATCAGAACATCCCTCTGACCCTTCTCAGTTGTTGTGATGAAATTTTCTAACTTGTCATCATCTTCATTCATGCGGTTCAGAGTTCTGCGTGAATCTCCCTCTAAGTTATGTTTTTCTCCTACTTCTTCTTCATCTTCCAATGAATTCCCAACTGAGCTCAGCGCTTTTCCCTTGCCCACCTAAAAATCTATGAGACTCTTGCCAGATCTCTTTCCCTTATGACTGAGGTTTTCAGCATCCCTCAGCCACCTCTTTAACACCTATTGCTGACTTCTAGCTAGCAACTTCTAAACAGGCTATTTGGTTTTTCTCTTCAAAGTCCATTCGTACCTCCAATGCACCTTCAATTCATGTTGCATCTTAAATGCAAGCTTCTCCATCTGTGCTCAAATTTCACTGAGCTCCTTGTCCATCTCCACCTTGCTCTTCTGCAGGTGGACTCTTCCTCGTTCACATGTATGACCTTCGACATCCATATTGTTTCATCTACATCCCACCTAGCTTATTTCCATCCGCTTCAAACCTTGCAACAGTCCCAACAGAGCATCACACCCTGTCTCCCCGACTTACAGAAGTCAATTCCGCACCAACTCCTTTGTCTCTTTCTCTCTGTTGAGAGAAATCAAGCTATGATACCATTTGTTGGTGACAACCCCCTTCCCTCCTTTGGGTTGGCACGACCTCCCGGTCTAGGATCGATCAAGTCGTCGAGTCGAATGACTCGTCAGGCTCCCTATGGAACTGATTTGACTTAACACAGGCCCCTTTTGTTTTCTTCCTCGGCACCCGCTATGTGGCACTTTCGGACCCCCTCTTTAGCGCTTTTAACTCTTGCGGCTAGTCTTCCTCGTTGATGTGACCATGGACTACCACCGTGGGCCAGCTTCCTTCGCGACCCCAGGCTTCAGAAATTTTGTGAGCTGCTTTCTCCGTTTCCCCAATTTCTGAATTGGTGAATGTTTTGGGACCCGAACTGTGGTCCTCGTCCTCCTCATGATCAACGCATGTGATCGAACCACAAGTTTAGACTTTGTGAGTCTTGTCTCCTCTCGACTATGCTTCTTCCAATCGTGAATTAGCGATGCGCTGATCCTCTGCCATGCATCCTTCTAGATCTAATGGCCTGGATTGAAATCGCTCTTTGCGACTTCGCGAAGATCCTTGTTTTCTCCCGCAAACCTTACGAATTTCCTTCTCCTGAACCTCTCAATCTTCTGCCACCTGTCTCCTCTTTGACAATGGGTGACTTCTCCATCTTCGGGACTTCAACAAGTCCTCGACTCCTTTGCACACTTAGTGCAATCTCACCTTTCAAGACTTAGGTTGTTCTCGAGGGCTTTTGGCACCCCTTGCAGAAATCTTTGCAACTCTCTAGCGACTTTTCTTGGCTTGAAAACCCCCCAAGGCTTCAAGTTCCTCTATGAGCTTCTCGCGCCCTCCTGGCAACTTATCGCCCTTCCTCCTCAGCTTATAAGGAAAACTTCTGGCACCTTAGGCACACTCCTTGCACTTGTCTCAGTTCTTCAAAGAATTCTCCCTCAGCCTTATGGAAAGGTTTAAGGCATATCATTTCCTTTGTCGTTACACTTCTTGCAAAGCCTTCCTTTACCAGAATGTTCAAAAATTCTTGGATTCTTCAACACCTTCCGTCGTGTTTCTCTTGTGAATGATCAAGAAAGCTCATATCCCTCCTGGCAGACTATTTCAAAGTGTTCAGTAACTCTAAAATGTGCCTCTCTCCTCACAATATTAATTTTCAAGGGACTTAACCGCCTTGAAATTTCTCCCTGAGTCTGTAAATTAATCTAGTGTGCCCTCCCAGAAGCTTCTCTTCTGACTCCACTGAGTTCAAAGATGCACTCCTTGCATTGGCTTATAGATTTTTCCTACTCTGTCGCGCACTCCTTGCACTTAGCCTAGAGAACCAGACTTAACTTAACACACTAGCAGATAGAAAACTGTATCTCTATCCCTGAAGACGATTTATAACATCCATCTACAATTCACAAGCATGCAAACGACATTCACAACACAACATCCATTGAAAAAAAATGTGAAGCAGGAAAAGATATCATTTTTCTATTAATGGTGGAATGCCAATTTACAATGGTGGAGTCTGAGCTACAACTGAGTCTCGACTCTCTGTATTTTCTCCTGGCTAATCTCTTATCATCTAACAGTTCCCCACCTAACCTATTGTAGTCTAACCTCTCCTTTTCTTACAACACAAAGATTTATACAACAGGCTCTCAATGAGCTTCCCTTGCAAGCTAACTAATCGTGTCAAATCACCATCCTTAATGCTTATGGAAAGGCCAAATTACAATGATGGAAATTCTGCTCCAAATACGATGCAGATCTATTTTCCCATCAGCCTATTAATGGTGATCTTATCTCCATCTTGTGAAAAAGCATGATTTGTCTCTTCCAACTTGTCTTCAATTAATGCCCAGATCATGCCTTGGATTCTCGAGGAAAAAATGAGAGGGTGGCGCCTCTCCTTCCTCGAATGCGCATCACATGTGTTAATTAGCTAGCACATGCTAAAATTGAGCGATGCTCCTACATCATACTCCACAGCAGGAAAAAAATCATGATCTCCTACTCATGAGCTCTCCAACGTGGATGAAATCCACCTGGATCCCAAATTTTCTCCTAGAGCTATCTCCTGGCTCCTCTGCTTTGCCACTATTTCTCCTGCATCATCCCCGCTACTCGTGCAGGTTTATCCTTGTACAAGCTCCTCTTTCTGACCAATTTCTCTACTGATTTTGACATCAGCTTCCTTATATCTTGAATCACCTCGTCCAGATGCTCCCTTGTCTAGTTCTTTTGTTGCAAACTAACTCACTGCACTCACTTCTTGTCAATGGGAAAATCACACCAAATTCCCAAGACATCTTCTTCCTTTGTGGCCTTAGCTTGCCACTCTGCTACATCTCCTACTTCTGTAGTCTCCATACCGAACTGTCATTCAGCTGCCTCCCCTAACAGATTGATCCCTGTCAGTTTTTCGTCTGGTTCCGTTCCAACTTTCCCCAGTTGCTTCTCATGTTGGCATAGTCCTTCATCTGCTTCCAAATTAACATGTTGGATGTGCATGCCTTGCACTTCCACTCTCCTCTCAAGAGCTTCAAATTCTTCACACAGACCAACAAAGTCTATTCTTCCTACTTCCTCTTCAGCTGCAGACCCGAGTGTTGTAGTCATCTCTTGTTCAGCTTTCTGGCGTAAAACGTCAAGCGGTCCTGCTGAATTATCTTCTTCTTATATCAGGATAAACATCAGTATATGTTCATTCTCTTCCTTGACAGCCTTTTCTTGTTGTCTCTATGTCACATATGCAACATATGTGCTAGCCTCTCCTTGGCCGCTTGATAGGAATACCTTGACTCCCCCAATGGTCAGAACATCCCTCTGACCCTTATCAGTTGTTGTGATGAACGTTTCTAACTAGTCATCATATTCATTCACGCAGCTCAAAGTTCTGAGTGAATATCCCTCTGAGTGAGGTTTTTCTCTTGCCTCTTCTTCATCTTCCAATGAACTCTCAGTTGAGCTCACCGCTTTTCCCTTTCCCACCTGGAAATCTATGAGACTCTTTCTAGATCTCTTTCCCTTATGACCGATCTTTTTAGCATGCCTCATCCACCTCTTTAACACTTGTTGCTGACTTCTAGCCAACAACTTCTGAACAGGAAATTTGGTTGTCCTCTTCAAAGGCCATTCATACCTCCAATGAACTTTCTATTCCTGTTGCATATTAAATGCAAGCTTCTCCATCCGCGCTCAACTTTCACTGAGCTCCTTGTCCATATCTAGCTTTCTCTTTTGCAAGTGGACTCTTCCTCATTCACATGTATGACCTTCGACGACCATCTTGTTTCATATACAACCCACCTGGTTGCTTAACATCCGCTGCACACCTTGCAACAGTCCCAACAGAGCATCACACCCTGTCTCCCTGGCTTACATAAGTCAATTCCATACCAGTTTCTTTTTCTCTTTCTCTCTGTTGAGAGAAATCAAGCTTTGATACCATTTCTTGGTGAAAACATCCTTCCCTCCTTTGGGATAGAATGACCTCCTGGTCTAGGATCGATCAATTCGTTGAGTCAAATGACTCATTGGGTTCCCGATGGAACCTATTTGACTTGACACAAGCCCCTTTATTTTCTTCCTCGACATCCACTATGTGGCACTTGCGGATCCCCTCTTTAGCACTTTTAACTCTTGCTCTAGTGACACTAAATCTCATGGCTATTCTTCCTCATTGATGTCACATCGGATTGTGACCATGGGCCAGCTTCTTTCGTGACCCCGCACTTCAGGAATTTCATGATTTTCTTTCTCCGTTTCCCCAATTTTTGAATCGACGAATGTTTCGAGACCCAATCTATGATCCTCATCCTCCTAGCGATCAATGACTGTGATCGAACCACGAGTTCAGACTTCGTGAGTCCTGTCTCCTCTCGACTCTACTTCTTCTTATTTCAAATCAGTGATGTGTTGATCCTTTACCATTCGTCCTTCCAGATCCAACAACCTAGATTGAAATCGCTCTTCGCGACTTCGCGAAGATCCTTGTTTTCTCTCGCAAACCTTACGAATTTCCTTCTCCCTAACCTCTTGATCTTCTACCACATGTCTCATCCTTGAAAATGGGTGACTTCTCCATCTTCGTGACTTCGACAAGTCCTCGACTCCTTTGCACACTTAGCGCAATCTCATCTTTCGAGACGTAGGTTGTTCTCGAGAGATTTCTACACCCCTTGCAGAAATCTATGCAACTCTCTTGCAACTTTGCTCGGCTTGAAAACACCCCAAGGCTTCAAGTTCCTCAACGAGCTTCCCACGCCCTCCTGGAAACTTATCTCCCTTCCTCCTAAGATTATAAGGCAAATTTTTGTCACCTTAGGCACACTCCTTGCGCTTGGCTCAGTTCTTCGAAGACTTCTCCCTCGGCCTTATGGAAAGGTTTAAGGCATCTCTTTTCCTTTGTCATTACACTTCTTGCAAAGCCTTCCTTCACCAAAATGTTCATAAATTATTGGATTCTTGAACACCTTCCATTGTTTTTCTCTTGTGAATGCTCACACAAGCTCGATTCCCTCCTGGGAGACTATTTTAGAGTGTTCAGTAACTTTGAAATGTGCCTCTCTCCACACAGTCTTTATTTTCAAGGGACTGAATCTCCTTGAAATTTCTCCCTGAGTCTATAAATTAATCTGGTGTGCCCTCCTGGCAGCGTCTCTTTTGACTCCACTAAGTTCAAAGATGCACTCCTTGCATCAGCTTACAGAGTTTCCCTACTATGTAGCAAACTCCTTGCACTTAGCCTAGAGAACCAGACTTAACTTAACACACTCGTGGATAGAAAACTGTATCTCTATCCCTGCAGACGATTTACAACATCCATCTATAATTCACAAGCATGCAAATGACATTCACAACACAACATCCATTAAACAGAAATGTGAAATAGGAAAAAATATCATTTTTCTATTAATGGTTGAGTCTGAGCTACAACTGAGTCTCGGCTCTTTGTATTTTATCCTAGCTAACTCTATCCTTTCTAACCTCCTATCATCTAATAGTTCCCCACCTAACCTATTGTAGTCTAACCTCTCCTTTTCTTACAACACAAATATTTATACAAGAGGGGCTCAATGAGATTCCTTCACAAGCTAACTAATGGTGTCAAATCACCATCGCTAATTCTTATCAAAAGGCCAAATTTCAATGATGGAAAATCGGATGCAGATCTATTTTCCCATCAGCCTATTAATGGTTACCTTATCTCCATCTTGTGATAAATCATGATTTGTCTCTTCCATATTGTATTCAATTAATGCCCAGATCACGCCTTGGATTCTCAAGGAAAAAATGAGAGGGAAATGCCTCTCCTTCCTCAAATGTGCACCACACGTGTTAATTAGTAGGCGCGTGCTGAAATGGAGCAATGCTCTTGCATCATATTCCACAGCGAAAACAAAATCATGATCTCCTGCTCATGAGCTCTCCAAAGTGGCTTAAATCCACCTGGATCCCAAATTTTCTCCTGAAGCTATCTTTTGGCTCCTCTTATTTGCCACTGTTGCTCCTGCATCATCCCTGCTACTCATGCAGGTTTCTTCTCATATAGGCTCCTCTTTCTGAACGATTTCCCTGCTAAATCCAACATCATCTTCCTTATATCTTCAATCACCTTGTCCATCTGCTCCCTTGGCTGGTTCTTCTGCTGCAGACTAACTCGCTGCACTCGCTTCTTGTCAATGGGAAAATCACATCGACTTCCCAAGACATCTTCTTCCTTTGTGGCCTTAGCTTTCCACTCTGATACATCTCCTACTTCTGTAGTCTCCATACTGAACTTTCGTTCAGTTGCCTCCCCTAACAGATTGATCCCTGTCATTTTTTCGACTGAATCTGTTCCAGCTTTCCCCAGTTGCTTCTCATGCTGGGATAGTCCTTCATCTACTTCCAACTTAACATATTGGATGTGAATGCCTTGCACTTCCACTCTCCTCTCAAGAGCTTCAAATTCTTCACATAGACCAACAAATTCTATGCTTCTTGATTCCTCTTCGGCTACAGACCCCAGTGTTGTAGTCATATCTTGTTTAGCTTTCTGGCAGAAAACGTTGAGCGGTCCTGTTGAATTCTCTTCTTCTTATATCGGGACAAACATCAGTATATGTTCCTTCTCTTCCTTGGTAGTCTTTTCTTGCTATCTCCATGTCACATATGCAACATATGTGATAGCCTCTCCATGGCCGCTTGGTAGGAATACCTTGACTCCCCCAATGGTCAAAACATCCCTCTGACCCTTCTCAGTTGTTGTGATGAAAGTTTCTAACTTGTCATCATATTCATTCACGCGGCTCAAAGTTATGCGTGAATCTCCCTATGAGTGAGGTTTTTCTCCTGCCTCTTCTTCATCTTCCAATGAAATCCTAGCTCAACTCATCACTTTTCCCTTGCTCGCCTGAAAATATATGAGACTCTTTCTAGATCTCTTTCCCTTATGACTGAGATTTTCAACATGCCTCATCCACCTCTTTAACACCTATTGCTGATTTCTATCCAACAACTTTTGAACAGGGAATTTGGCTATCCTCTTCAAAGGCCATTCGTACCTCCAATGCACCTTTGATTCCTGCTGCATCTTAAATGCAAGATTCTCCATCTGCGCTCGAATTTCACTGAGCTCCTTGTCTATCTCTTCCTTTCTCTTCTTCAAGTGGACTCTTCCTCATTCACATGTATGACCTTCGAAAACCATCTTGTTTCATCTACAACCCACCTGGTTTCTTACCATCCACTGCACACCTTGCAACAGTCCCAACAGAGCATCACACCTTGTCTTTCTGCCTTACATAAGTCAATTCTGCACCGGCTCCTTTGTCTCTTTCTCTCTGCTGAGAGAAATCAAGCTCTGATACCATTTCTTGGTGACAACCCCCTTCCCTCCTTTGGGTTGGAATGACCTCACATTCTAGGATCAATCAAGTCGTCGAGTCAAATGACTCGTCGGGCTCCCAATGGAACTGATTTGACTTGACACAGGCCCCTTTTTTTTGTTTTCCTCGGCACCCACAATGTGGCACTTGCGGACCCCCTATTTAGCGCTTTTAACTCTTGCTCTAGTGACACTAACTCTCACAGCTAGTATTGCTCATTGATGTGACCACAGACTGTGACCGTGGGCTAGCTTCCTTCAATAGCCCACCCTTTGGGAATTTTGCAAGTTGCTTTCTTCATTTCCCCGATTTCCGAATCGATGAATGTTTTGGGACCTGATATACAATCCTCGTCCTTCTCGTGATCAATGGCTGTGATTGAAACGCAAGTTTGGACTTCGCGAGTCCTGTCTCCTCTCGACTCTACTTCTTCCAATCGTGAATAAACAATGCGTTGATCCTATGCCATGCATCCTTCCATATCCAACGACCTGGATTGAAATCGCTATTTGCGACTTCGTGAAGATCCTTGTTTTCTCCCTCAAACCCTACGAATTTCCTTCTCCTGAACCTCTTGATATTCTACCACCTGTCTCCTCCTTGACAATGGGTGACTTCTCCATATTTGGGACTTCGAAAATTCCTTGACTCCTTTGCACACTTAGTGCAATCTCACCTTTCGCGACTTCGGTTGTTCTTAAGGTATTTCTGCAACCCTTGCAGAAATCTGTGCAACTCTCTTGTGACTTTGCTCGGCTTGAAAACCCCCCAAGGATTCAAGTTCCTATGCAAGCTTCTCACGCCCTTTTGGGAACTTATCGCCCTTCTTCCAGAGCTTATAAGGAAAAATCTTGTCACCTTAGGCGCACTCATTATGCTTGGCTCAGTTCTTCGAAGACTTCTACCTTGGCCTTATGGAAAGGTTTATGGCATCTCCTTTCCTTTGTCATTGCACTTCTTGCAAATCCTTCCTTCACCAGAATGTTCAGAAATTCTGGGATTCTTGAACACCTTTCATCGTGTTTCTCCTGCGAATGCTCATGCAAGCTCGATTCCCTCCTGGAAGACTATTTCAAAGTGTTCAGTAACTCTAAAATGTGCCTCTCTCTACACAGTCTTTATTATCAAGGGACTTAACTGCCTTGAAATTTCTCCCTGAGTCTATAAATTAATCTGGTGTGCCCTCCTGGTAGCTTCTCTTCTGACTCCACTGATTTCAGATATGAACTCCTTGCATCAGCTTACAGAGTTTCCCTACTTTTTCACGCACTCCTTGCACTTAGCCTAGAGAACTAGACTTAACTTAACACACTCGTGGATGAAAAATGGTATCTCTATTCCTACAGTCGATTTATAACATCCATCTACAATTCACAAGCATGCAAATGACATTCACAACACAACATCCATTGAATAGAAATGTGAAACAGGAAAAAATATCATTTTTCTATTAATGGTGGAATGCCAATTTACAATGGTGGAGTCCGAGCTACATCTGAGTCTCGGCTCTCTGTATTTTCTCCTGGATAACCTCCTATCGTATAACATTTCCCCACCTAAGCTATTGCAGTCTAACCTCTCCTTTTCTTACAACACAAAGATTTATACAAGAGGGGCTCAATAAGCTTCCCTCGCAAGCTAACTAATGGTTTCAAATCACCATCCCTAATGCTTATAGAAAGGCCAAATTACAATGATGGCAATTCTGCTCCAAATCGGACGAAGATCTATTTTCCCATTAGAATATTAATGGTGACCTTATCTCCAGCTTGTGTGAAAGAACAATTTGTCTCTTCCATATTGTCTTCAATTAATTCCTAGATCATGCCTTGGATTCTCGAGGAAAAAATGAGAGGGCGGTGCCTCTCCGTCCTCGAATGCACACCACACGTGTTAATTAGTTGGAGCATGCTGAAATGGAGCGATGCTCTTGCATCATACTCCACATCGGAAAAAAAAATCATGATCTCCTGCTCATGAGCTCTCCAATGTGGCTTAAATCCACCTGGATCCTAAATTTTCTCCTAGAGATGTCTCCCAGCTCCTCTGCTTTGCCACTGTTTCTTCTGCATCATCCCTGCTACTCATGAAGGTTTCTCCTCATCCAGGCTCCTCTTTCTGACCAATTTCTCAGTCGACTCTGACATCTTCTTCCTTATATCCTCAAGCACCTCCACCAGCTGCTCCCTTGGCTGGTTCTTTTGTTGCAAACTAACTCGCTCCACTTGCTTCTTGTCAATGGGAAAATCACACTGACTTCCAAAGACATCTTCTTCCTTTGTGGCCTTAGCTTTCCACTCTGTTGTATCTCCTACTTTTGTAGTCTCCATACCAAACTGTCATTCAGTTGCCTCCCCTACCAGATTGATCCCTGTCATTTTTTCGTCTAGTTTTGTTCCAACTTTCCCCAGCTACTTCTCATGCTGGCATAGTCCTTCATCTTCTTCCAACTTAACATGTTGGATGTGCATGCCTTTCACTTCCACTCTCCTCTCAAGAGCTTCAAATTCTTCATACAGACCAACAAAGTCCATGCTACTTGCTTCCTCTTCTGCTACAGACCCAATGCTGCAGTCATCTCCTGTTCAAATTTCTGGTTGAAAACGTCGAGCGGTCCTACTAAATGCTCTTCTTCTTCTATAAAGACAGACATCAATATATGTTCCTTCTCTTCCTTGGGAGTCTCTACTTACCGTCTTCATGTCGCATCTGCAACATATGTACTAGCCTCTCCTTGGCCACTTGGTAGGAATACCTCGACTCCCCCAATGATCAGAGCATCCCTCTGACCCTTCTCAATTGTTGTGATGAAAGTTTCTAACTTGTCATCATATTCATTCACACGGCTCAGAGTTCTGCGTGAATCTCCCTCTGAGTGAGGTTTTTCTTGTGCCTCTTCTTCATCTTCCAATGAACTCCTAGTTGAGCTCACCGCTTTTCCCTTTCCCACCTGGCAATCTATGAGACTCTTGCCAGATCTCTTTCCCTTATGACCTAGGTTTTTAACATGCCTCAACCACCTCTTTAACACTTGTTGCTAACTTCTAGCCAGCAACTTCTGAACAAGCCATTTGGATGTCCTCTTCAAAGGCCATTTGTACCTCCAATACACCTTCGATTCCTGTTGCATATTAAATTCAAGCTTCTCCATCTATGCTTGAATTTCACTGAGCTCCTTGTACATATCCGCCTTGCTCTTCTGCAAGTTGACTCTTCCTTGTTCACATGTATGACCTTAGACAACCATATTGTTTCATCTATAGCCCACCTGGTTGTTTACCATCTGCTGCACACCTTGCAATAGTCCCAACAGAGCATCACACCCTATCTCCCCGACTTAAAAAAGTCAATTCCGCACCAGCTCATTTGTCTGTTTCTCTCTGTTGAGAGAAATCAAGATCTGATACCATTTCTTGGTGACAAACCCCTTCCCTCCTTTGGGATGGCACGACCTCCTGGTCTAGGATTCATCAAGTCATCAAGTCGAATGACTCATCGGGCTCCCAATGGAACCGATTTGACTTGGCACAGGCCCCTTTTTTTCTCTTCCTCGGCACCCGCTATGTGGCACTTGCGAACCCCATCTTTAGCGCTTTTAAATATTTCTCTGGCGACACTAACTCTCACAGCTAGTATTCCTCATTGATCTGACCACGGACTGCGACCATGGGCCAGCTTCCTTCGTGACCCTGCACTTCAAGAATTTCACGAGCTACTTTCTCCATTTCCCCAATTTTCGAATCGGAGAATGTTTCGGGACCCGATATATGGTCCTCGTCCTCCTCGTGATCAACGAATGTGATCAAACCACGAGTTCAGACTTTGCAAGTCCTGTCTCCTCTCGACTCTGATTCTTTTGATTGTGAATCAGTGATGCATTGATCCTCTTAAATGCATCCTTCCATATCTAATGACCTGGATTGAAATTGCTCTTCGCAACTTTGCGAAGATCGTTGTTTCCTCCCGCAAACCTTACAAATTTCCTTCTCCCAAACCTATCGATCTTCTACCACCTATCTCCTCCTTGACAATGGGTGACTTCTCCATCTTCAGGACTTCGGCAAGTCCTCGACTCCTTTACACACTTAGTGCAATATTACCTTTTGAGAATTAGGTTGTTCTCGAGGGATTTCTTCACCCCTTGTAGAAATTTGTGCAACTCTCTTGCGACTTTGCTCGGCTTGAAAACCCCCCAAGGCTTCAATTTGCTTTGGGAGCTTCTCACGCCCTCCTGGGAACTTATCGCCCTTCCTCCTGAGCTAATAAGGAAAACTTTCGGCACCTTACATGCACTCCTTGCGCTTGGCTCAGTTCTTCGAAGACTTCTCCCTCGGCCTTATGGAAAGTTTTAAGGCATCTCCTTTCCTTTGTCGTTGCACTTCTTGTAAAGCCTTCCTTCACCAGAATGTTCAAAAATTCTAGGATTATTGAACAACTTCCTTCATGTTTCTCATGTGAATTCTCATGCAATATTGATTCCCTCCTGGAATACTATATCAGAGTGTTCAGTAACTCTGAAATGTGCCTCTCTCCACACAATCTTTATTTTCAAGGGACTTAACCGCCTTGAAATTTCTCACTGAGTCGGTAAATTAATCTATTGTGCCCTCCTGACAGCTTCTCTTCTGACTCAACTGAGCTTAGAGATGAAGTCCTTTCATCGGCTTATAGAGTTTCCCTACTCTGTCGTGCACTCCTTGAACTTATCCTAGAGAACCAGACTCAACTTAACACACTCGTGGAAAGAAAACTAAATCTCTATCCCTGCAGACAATTTATAACATCCATCTACAATTCAAAAGCATGCAAATGACATTCACAACACAACATCCATTGATCAGAAATGTGAAACATGAAAAAATTTCATTTTTCTATTAATGGTGGAATGCCAATTTACAATGGTGGAGTCCGAGCTACAACTGAGTCTCGGCTCTCTATATTTTCTCCTGGCTAATTCTATCCTAGCTAACCTCCTATCGTCTAAGAGTTCTCAACCTAACCTATTGTAGTCTAACCTCTCCTTTGCTTACAACATAATTATTATACAAGAGGGGCTCAATGAGCATCGCTCACAAGATAACTAATAGTGTCAAATCACCATCCCTAATGCTTATCGAAAGGCCAAATTACAATGATGACAATTCTGATCCAAATCGGATGCAGATCTATTTTCCCATCAGCCTATTAATGGTGACCTTATCTCCAGCTTGTGAAAAAGCACGATTTGTCTCTTCCATCTTGTATTCAATTAATGCCTAGATCATGCCTTGGACTTTCGAGGAAAAAATGAGAGGGCGGTGCCTCTCCTTCCTAGAATGCGCACCACGCGTGTTAATTAGTTGGCACGTGCTGAAATGGAACAATGCTCCTGCATCATACTCCACAGCGGAAAAATAAATCATGATCTCCTGCTCATGAGCTCTCCAATGTGGCCGAAATCCACCTGGATCCCAAATTTTCTCCTAGAGCTATCTCCTGACTCCTCTGCTTTGCCATTGTTTCTCCTGCATCATCCCCACTACTCATGCGGGTTTCTCCTCGTGCAGGCTCCTCTTTCTAACCAATTTATCTGCTGACTCCAACATCAGCTTTCTTATCACCTCAATCACCTCATCCAATTGCTCCCTTGGCTGGTTCTTCTATTGCAGACTAAATCATTGCACTCACTTCTTATCAATGGGAAAATCAGACCAACTTCCCAAGACATATTCTTCCATTGTGGCCTTAGCTTGCCACTCTGTTTCATATCCTACTTCTGCAATCTCCATACTAAACTGTCGTTCAACTACATCCCCTGACATATTGATCCCTGTCATTTTTTCGATTGGTTCTGTTCCATCTTTCTCCAACTGCTTCTCATGCTGGCATAGTCCTTCATCTGCTTCCAACTTAACATGTTGGATGTGCATGCCTTTCACTTCCACTCTCCTCTCAAGAGCTTCAAATTCTTCACACATACCAAGAAAGTCTATGTTGTCTGCTTCCTCTTTTGCTATAGACCCCAGTGCTACATTCATCTCTTGTTCAACTTTCTGGCTGAAAACGTCAAGCGTTCCTATTGAATGCTCTTCTTCTTCTATCGCGATAGACATCATTATATGTTCCTTCTCTTCCTTGACAGTCTCTTCTTGTTGTCTCCATGTCACATCTGCAACATATGTGCTAGCCTCTCTTTTGCCACTTGGTATGAATACCTTGACTCCCCCAATGATAAGAACATCCCTCTAACCCTTCTCAATTGTTGTGATGAAAGTTTCTAACTTGTCATCATCTTCATTCACGCAGCTCAGAGTTTTGTGTGAATCTCCCTTTGAGTGAGGTTTTTCTCCTTCCTCTTCTTCATATTCCAATGAACTCCCAGTTGAGCTCACCGCTTTTCCCTTTCCCACCTAGCAATCTATGAGACTCTTGTCAGATCTATTTCCCTTATGACCGAGGTTTTCAGCATGCCTCAACCACCTCTTTAACACCTGTTGTTGACTTCTAGCCAGCAACTTCTGAACAAGCAATTTGGTTGTCCTCTTCAAAGTTCATTTGTACCTTCAATGCACCTTTGATTCCTGCTACATATTAAATGAAAGATTCTCCATCTGCACTCGAATTTCACAGAGCTCCTTGTCCATCTCCGTCTTGCTCTTCTGCAAGTGGACTCTTCCTCGTTCGTATGTATGACCTTTGACGACCATATTGTTTCATATACTTCCCACCTGGTTGCTTACCATCCGTTGCACACCTTGCAACATTACCAATAGAGCATAACACCCTATCTCCCTGTCTTACAGAAGTCAATTCCGCACCGGCTCCTTTGTCTCTTTCTCTTTGCTGAGAGAAATCAAGTTCTGATACCATTTCTTGGTGACAACCCCCTTCCCTCCTCTGGGCTGGCATGACCTCCCGGTCTAGGATCGATCAAGTCATTGAGTTGAATGACTCGTCGAGCTCCCAATGGAACTGATTTTACTTGACACAGGCCCCTTTTGTTTTTCTTCCTTGGCACCCACTATGTGGCACTTGCAGACCCCCTCTTTAGCGCTTTTAACTCTTTCTCTAGCAACACTAACTCTCACAACTATTCTTCCTCATTGATGTGACCACAGAATGATACTGTGGGCCAGCTTCCTTCGTGACCCCGCGCTTCAGTAATTTTGCGAGCTTCTTTCTCTATTTCCCTGATTTTTGAATCGACGAATGTTTCAGGACTCGATCTACGGTCCTCGTCCTCCTCACAATCAACGGTTGTGATCGAACCACGAGTTCGGACTTCGCAAGTCCTATCTCATCTCGACTCTTCTTCTTATGATCGTGAATCAACTATGCACTGATCCTCTACCATGCTTCCTTCCATATCCAACGACCTAGATTGAAATCGCTCTTTGCAACTTTGCATAGATCCTTGTTTTCTCCCGCAAACCTTACGAATTTCCTTCTCTCTAACTTCTCGATCTTCTGCCACCTGTCTCCTCCTTGACAATGAGTGACTTCTCCATCTTTGGGACTTAGGCAAGTCCTCGATTCCTTTTCACACTTAGCACAATCTCACCTTTCGAGACTTAGGTTGTTCTCAAGGGATTTCTACACCCCCTGCATAAATGTTTTCAACTCTCTTGCGACTTTGCTCGGCTTTAAAACCCCCCAAGGCTTCAAGTTCCTCTGCGAGCTTCTCACGCCCTCCTGGCAACTTATCTCCCTTCCTCCTAAGCTTATAAGGAAAACTTTCATCACCTTAGGCGCACTCCTTGCGCTTGGTTCAGTTCTTCGAAGACTTCTCCCTCGACCTTATGGAAAGGTTTAAGGCATCTCCTTTCCTTTGTTGTTGCACTTTTTGCAAAGCCTTCCTTCACCATAATGTTCATAAATTATGGGATTCTTCAACACCTTCCATCATGTTTCTCCTTTGAATGCTCACGCAAGCTCGATTCCGTCCTGGAAGAGTATTTCAGAGTGTTCAGTGACTCTAAAATGTGCCTCTCTCCGCACAGTCTTTATTTTCAAGGGACTTAACCACCTTGAAATTTCTCCCTGATTCTATAAATTAATATGGTGTGCCCTCCTGGCAGCTTCTCTTCTGACTCCACTAAGTTCAGAGATGCACTCCTTGCATCGGCTTACAGAGTTTCCCTACTATGTTGCACACTCGTTGCACTTATCCTAGAGAACCAGACTTAACTTAACACACTCGTGGATAGAAAATTGCATCTCTATCCCTGTAGACGATTTCTAACATCCATATACAATTCACAAGCATGCAAATGAAATTCACAACACAACATCCATTGAATAGAAATGTGAAACAAGAAAAACTATCATTTTTCTATTAATGGTGGAATGCCAATTTACAATGGTGGAGTCCAAGTTAAAACTGAGTCTCGACTCTCTGTATTTTCTCCTGACTAACTCTATCCTGGCTAACCTCTTATTGTCTAACAGTTCCCCACCTAAGTTATTGCGGTCTAACCTCTCATTTTCTTACAACACAAAGATTTATACAAGAGGGGCTCAATGAGCTTCCCTCGGAAGCTAACTAATGGTGTCAAATCACCATCCCTAATGCTTATCAAAAGGCCAAATTACAATGATGACAATTCTGCTCCAAATCGGATGCAGATCTATTTTCTCGTCAACCTATTAATGGTGACCTTATCTTCAGCTTGTGCGAAAGCATGATTTGTCTCTTCCATCTTGTCTTCAATTAATGCCTGGATCATGCCTTGGATTCTCAAGGCAAAAATGAGAGGGCACCGCCTCTCCTTCCTCAAATGTGTACCACGCGTTTTAATTAGCTGGCGCATGCTGAGATGGAGCGATGCTCTTGCATCACATAGAAAGTGCCCCATGACCTAATGTGAATTATGTCGAGGAAGACTTAGGAGTGTATTCCATCTTTTCCAATGAGGACAACACTACCTTGGAACAAATCGACTTAGACGATGGGATGTGGCATATGCACTTTGATGGTTCATGCTCCAATGAAGGAAATGGAGCTGGTATTATCTTGTACTCTCTTGTGGGTAAAATTCATAAATTTTCCTATAGTTTAGAGTTTTCTTGCATAAACAATGTCACTAAATTTGATGCATTATTGTTAGGCACTGAAAATGCCTATAATCTGGGTTGTGGTCACCTTATTGTTTTTGGAGATTACAAACTTGTTGTAAACCTTATACGTAATATATACTCTCCTAACAAAAATTTAATGAAACGCTACACCCAAACTATTTGGGCACTTATCTCGAATCTACTATCTTTTAACATCACTCATGTTAAAAGGGAATTGAACTCAATGGCTGACCGGTTAGCTTTTTTGCATCCTCTCCTAATCAACAACTTCTTCCACAAAGATTTGATTGTACCTTTCAATCTATGTATCTTCCACACATCCCTGACAATATAGAGTCATGGCAGGTGTTCCCTAGTGACGAGAGCATCTGTGATTTCATTCAAAATGAACCTTATAAGCCTAAGGAAATTATATCAATGGAAGATAACAAGATTCCTAAAGGCTTGACTCCTATAGAAAGTTCATTTTCATCGAGTGATGTAGGAAATAAAGAGAAATAGAAAGAAGAGGAGTCATAAAGGAAAGTGGGTGAAACCATTTCCTTGAACATTGGAACACCTGAGTCTTCAAAAAATGTTAAAATAGGTGTCGAATGTTCTGATGAAGAAAAATTGAAGTTCGTCAGACTGCTTGGTGAATTTCAAGATTTTTTTCTTGGTCTTATGAGGATCTTCATGGTTTTGATCATGCTCTTATACAACATGTCATTCCTATCAAGGAGGGCATAAAACCAGTTAGGAAAAAACAAATACCCATTAACCCTGCACTAGAAGCAACTATTCTAAAGGAGTTGGAATAACTCTTGAAGGTTGGGATCATCTTTCCGGTTAAGTATTCTGAATGGGTTTCCAATTTGGTTCTCGTTCGAAAAACAACTAGTCAAATCAGATTATGGTAGATTTTCGCGCATTGAATCGGGCTAGTATAAAATATCACTTTCCTCTCCCTAATATGGAAATGATTTTGCAGCAAGTTGCAGGGTCACAGATGATGTCCTTACTTGATGGTTTTTCTGGTTACAATCAAATCAAGATAAAAAGGGAAGATAAATATAAAACCACTTTTATTACTCGTTGGGGAACTTTGGCTTATGAGTGTATGCCTATTGGCTTATCTAATGCAGGTGCCACTTTTCAAAGAGATATGCAAATAAATTTTGACGATTTGATCGACAAGATTATTCATATCTATCTTGACGACTTAACTGTGTACTCTAAAAACCGATCAAATCATTTTGGTCATCTTAAAAGAGGTCTCATGCGATGCAAGAAATTTTGCATTTCTCTTAATCCTTCTAAGTCTATTTTCGGCGTTACCAAGGGAAAGCTCCTTGGACACATTGTCTCTGATTCAGGAATAAGCATTGATCCTAAAAGGATTGCTTCTATCCTAAATCTTCCTGCTCCCACTTCCAAGAAGGAGGTTCAAGCTTTTATGGGTGTTATTAACTTTGTCTATAGGGTTGTTCCTGATTTTGTTGTAATGGTCAAGCCAATTCATAATCTGCTTAAGCAATATCGTTCCTTTTCTTGAACAGATGATGTCGAAAATGATTTTGTAGGGATCAAGAAAGCAATCAGTTCCGCACTGGTTTTGGCGAAGCCAGATTTTGAGAAAGAATTTATGATATATAATAATGCCATAAAGGAAGAAGTTTTTTCTATCCTCATGCAAGTTGATGACCAAGGTAACGAAAAATCAGTGGCTTACATGAGTCAAATCTTGTCTAATGATGAGTTTAAATATTCTTTTATTGAAAAACATGCTTTCTCTCTTGTTAAAGCTATTGAAATTTTTTGCCACTTCATCTTAGGTAAGCACACGTTGGTAAAAGTCACTTTACCCATTGTCAATTTTTTTCTCTCACAGGCTTATCTTTCATGGAAGATTCAACATTAGATTGCCAAGATCCAGGAGCATGATTTAACTATCATGACTTCTAACACCATCAAGGGACGTGACTTAGCCCTTCACTTAGCTAAGCATGTTGAAACTAGTGAAGAAATTGATGAACATGATAGTTCTCTATCAACATTGTTCTACATTGATAATCAAATCCTTCCTGTGTCTGAACATCCTTGGTATAAAAAATTGGTTTACTATTTGCAAAATCAAAGATGTCCAGATAACTTAGACACTCAACAAAGAAGAAGTCTTTGTCTCGAATCTGCTAGATATGTCATTATAGGAGACTTATTGTTTAGAAGATATGTCGATGGTATGTTGCTTTGTTGTGTAAACAATGAGGAAGCACATAAATTGTTGCAAGAAACTCATGGTTCTTCAAATTATGTTATTCATATAGGAGGTCATTTTTCTGCAAAAACCATTTCTTTTAAGATTATCGGAAAATGATACTATTGGCCTTCAATCTTTCATGATTCTTATGTTTTTTCGAGATCTTGTGACAAGTGCCAGAATTTTTTTGGGAAAGAATGCCTTTCATCCATGCCGTTACAACCTGTTCTCTTGGACTTTACTTTTTCAAAATGGGGTTTGGAATTTATTGGTCCTATTAATCCTCCATTTTCAGCAGGACAAGTCTTTATCTTGATATCCATAGACTATTTTACAAAATGGGTTGAAGTTGTCCCGCTTAAACATTCGACAGATGAGTAGGTGATTTCTTTCCTTGAAAATAATGTTTTTTATAGATTTGCTCTTCCTTTGGAAATTATTACAGACAATGGTCTTTCTTTTATCTCTGCTACACTAACCCATTTTTTAGCTAACTTGGGGGTTAAGAATTTTACCTCATCATCTTATTACCCCCGAGAAAATGGGCAGGTCGAGTCTACCAATAAGAATCTGGTGTGAATTATCAAAAGGCTCATCTAAGATAAGCCTCGTCATTGGCACACTCTCCTCACTTACGCCCTTTGGGAAGATCGAACTACCACCAAGGTGAGCACTGGTTGCACTCCTTTCCAACTTGTTTATGGTCAACTAGCCATTCTTCCTACAAAGTTGGAACTTTCCTCCTTAAGGTTAATGCTATAGGTGTAAGAATTAAATTATTTTGATGTTTCTCAAAGAATGAATGCACTCCTGACTTTAGAGGAGCAAGGGACGTTTGCCTTGGGTAATATAAAAATAAGGCAGTAAAGTGTTAAAAAATATTTCAACAAGAGTGTCAAGGCTGCCAAATTTAAAGTCAATGAGAAGGTATTGTTGTGGGATTCAGCTCATGATTATAGAGGAAGACATTCAAAGTTTCAAAAATTATGGCTAGGTCCTTTTAAGATCTCTTTTGTCTTGGGTGTAAATTCTTATGTTCTAAAGGACTTATAGGAGCGATTGTTTTCCTATAGCACTAATGGTTCCCACTTAAAATATTACGTGGAACAAACTTGAAGAGTTTAACATTGTTTGGATTGTTTCTGTATTATATTAGTTTTCATTTCTACTTTTACATTAGCAGTTTTTCATTTCTTCTTTTACATTAGTAGTTTTTCATTTTCTGTCATTTCATTTCTGCTTATTTCAATTTTGTTGTTTCATTTCTATTATGACATTTCTTGATTTTGTTCTTTTGACTTCAATTTTTGTCAAAAATAAAATGTTGTATCATTTTTGCCACAACGAGGCTTCTGCAAAGTATTGTTAATAAATAAAAATCAAGATTACATGGTTGTCATGATGTTCCCCTTGAAGGTATCATTGAATTTGTTATCTGCTTTCACTGTTGTTTTATGAAATAGTTGGTTATATCCCGCTTTTGCTTTTTGTTTCTTCATCCATTTCGATATTCAAAAGAGCAAGTTCATAAAAACTTTCTCCTTGAAGTCAAGAACAAATTTTATTTGAATGATTATTCTTACAGGGATAAACCACCTCATACTTAATTCTTTCCATGAGTTATTCCCAAATTCCCATTCATTTTTCAATTAAATTCGCTCACTTCCCCTTGTTGCATAATCGTTCTGATTTGTATCTTTTTGATATGATGTTATTTGGTCTGTGAAACCCGACATTCTGATTTCTTAATCCATTGGAAACAGATTTCCCTACGGAGTCGCCAATTTGTTGATGATTAAAATCGTAACGATGAATTTTTCCTGCAAAGTATTGCTAAGGCCCTATTATTTAACTATGTTAATAATATAATACTAATAGGTGGGACCCCTTGTAGACTAGAGGCATAAGGATATACATAGTATACATGTTTTGTTGTTGTTTTTGATGTTACCTACACAATCCTACATTGTTGACAATGCAGTCTTGGTTTCATTTTGACAAGGTAACAGGTGGACGAAGCATTTTTGTGGAATGCTTTTTGTGATCCAAAACATTTTTTATGGTTATGAGGAACATGTTATTATAGTTTCTATGATTTAACCATGTCACTAATCATTGTGATCGATTACCTAGACACATATATGCGAGAGATATTTTAGTGATATCATAATAAAAACAAAGAAAGAAAAACCTATGAAAAAATCATAAAGAGAAAGGAGTTATATGTTGAGCTATGATAAAGGATTATATGCAAATGGAAAATTTAAAACATATTAGTGTTAGTCCTAACTATTTTTCTATTGTTGGTTAGTAGGCTATGCGAATTTCATTAGATTTGAATTGGGAACATATAGAATTCCAATATGTATGATGGCATGGAATTATGGCAAGGGTTAACGTGTAAATGATATTGGGTGGCGCACTATGAAAGGGATATCGTCATAGATTTCAAATGGTTTGGCATTGAATACATGGTTTAATTGATTGGTGAATGTTGGGTTGTCTCGTACTTCAAATTGAATAGGCCAGGTGATGGAAGCGACGTGTATTTACTACACGTCACTCCATACTCCCCCTATTGGATGTCAACCTAGCATTGCTCCTTTGTTGCATTTTTTCAATCTATTGGTTGTGAAGATCTTCATTTTCAGGCTCTTAGAAGGAAGAAGGCTCAGCCAACTCACCATTTAAGCATTTTTCCGCATGTATGATTCTTTTTCTCTCCATCCATGAGGTATTCTCTATTGTATGAACAAATGATGGCTCAATGATGCTTAGATTTTGTGTGTTCCTGAGAATTTCGACTATGTAGATGTGTGTTATATCTCTCTGTGATGACTGTAAAATGTTTCAAATTGCAAGAAAAAGAATTGGGCTTTTTTTTTAGTTGTGCATTGAATGGTTGCTTGATCAGTTTAATATCGTGATGGGTCTTTGTGGAATAATAAGCGAATGTGGTACATATCGCTCTGTATTGATGGTGGAGGGTTTTTTTATGTGTATTACCGTCGATTATTTTGTTCCCTCACAATCATGATTGTAACCCTTATCCAGTCGCAGTCGAATTGCCAGCAGTTGTTTTGTTATTTCTTCAAACCCCGAGTCATGGTCGTTGGCCCATT
>ML833199.1:0-12180 GCA_009831015.1 Picea engelmannii
AGTGAATACAAAATAAATTATTTCAATAATAAATTTAATGGAGAAATTAGAAGTGTGTTAACCTTAAAATAAGGAAAGTGGGGCCAAGTGACCTAGAAGATGTTTTTAAGGAAGCTACTTGGAGAGTATAAATAAGAGGCAAGACTCTCTCATTTTAATCACATTTGAGCATATTGAATATTTATAGGTGTCTGAGGTAACCAAGGATATCCAAACCGAAATTCTAAGGGAAGGTGAAGAAAAGAAGGTCGAAATGCAAGGAAGGATAAATTCTTTTGATAGTGTTTTCTAAGGTATGTTATTTACAAGTCATCTCACCATTTTTGCTATAACCTTTTTTCTATAATGATTCAGACCGTGAAATTGCTATGCTATTGAGAAAACATATCCAAATATCCGTGGTAAAAAATTCAGCTTGTGGGTCATTGTATTTTTTGAGTTACACTCCCTGGAAAATAGGGTTTGTGGCTAGTCCTGAAACTAGTCAAAAATAGGTGTTTCGGGTAAAAACGTCATAACTTCTTCATAACAGATCCAAATTCAGTGAAACCAAATGTGTTGGTTAGGGTACAGTCTATAGTATGTTGTGTAATAGTTTCAGATCAATTCAACAAATATTTCGTGCGGGGCACGCTCTATAAGGTCACTCTCTAGAATAAACCAGAATTCAGCAAGGTATGCCATTTTTGCTATAACTCCTTTTCTGAGAAGTTCCAAGTAGTGACACCTGGATGAATTGCATAAAACACACTGAAGAACATTGTGTATCAGTTTTAGATCTTTATACATTACATATGCAAAGTTATGATTACTTCAAATTAGGGTGTTGACTAATCCAAAACTAGGCATGTGAGACTAAAGAAAAGTTTGATGAAAATGCTAGTCTCTTGTTGTTGAAGTTAAGGAAGGTTTGCAGGAATGTGATCATATACAACAGGTCTATTACAAAGCTACAAATCAGATTTGGATGATGAAATTGATGAGGGCTTTTGGTTGAGGTACATGTTGAGTACATGGTTGAGACAAGTAGTTGATGAGTTGACACATACATAAAGTGTACAGTTGATGATGTTGGTACATATTGATGAGTCATAGTTGATGAGTAGTTGACACATGATTGGTACATACTTGGTACATGGTTGGATGCACTTTTTTATGGTACATGCTGATTACAGGTTATTTGGTATAGCTTGGTGCATGGTTGATGCACTTGTTTATGGTACAGGTTGATTACAGGTTGAGGTACAGATTGATACATGGTTCAGATTTATTGGTACAACTTTACAGCGGTATATCTCACAGTGACAGGTTGACCATGGTTCCATCATTCTACTTCTACTTCAGGGTGGCAAGACGGGGCAATGACAAGTGGTTGTAGCCACCTTCCGGTTGTAGCCAGAGAACATAGGGGGTTGTATCCTCCTTCTGGTTGTAGCCAGAGAATTGGGGAGTTGGAGCTTCCCTCAGGTTGTAGCCTGAGAAACTAGGGGGTTGGAGTCTCCTTCGAGTTGCAGCTGGAAAACAAAGGAAGTTGGTTCTTCCAATGAATGTAATTCTTCAAGACATATAAGAAAAAACATTTTGTGGTTTTCTCTCGATTTGGGTTTCTATGTAAAACATTGGTGTACTGTGTATGTGTATGTTTGTTCATTTGTTCATTGCTTATTTACTCTGCAGTTATTGGATGATAATGCTTCATTGATATAACACTTGGATTATATGGTTAAAAATGATTAAATTGCTCTATTACGGATTCACCCCCCCCTCTCAGTAATCCAACAAATATGTCAACTCCATATTAAAACATTGAAGGAATTACACATCGCCATCATACTTAAAAGTAGAAAGCATGTATCAATGGAATAATATTTTTTTACTTTCAATTACTTTCACTCTTTCATTCTCTCTCTATATAAAGTTGATATATGAGGATCCATCTTAACTTTGGATCTATCATGCACCAAGGGGATCAAATCCCTCAAGGTGAACTCAAGTTTTTTCAATCTAGAAAAGGTTTTCACATCCAAGGTTTTGATCCCCTTGCGCAAATGATAGATCCAGAGTTAAGAGTTAAGATGGATCTACAGTGGTAGATATTTAAAATAAATGACAATCTTAAATATAAAGATAAGAATAAACTATAAATTTAATATTAATATTTTTAATTACACATCACCATCCTTTTGAGAAGTAGAAAAAACCTATTAATGGAATAATACGTTTTTAACTTAAAATTACTTTCACCCTTTTTCACTCTATATAAAGTTGATATATAATTATTGTTAGGAATAATCGAGAAATGCATAAATTAGTATATTGTTAGAACAATAATTCTAGAATTTGTTCAAGAGTGTTTAGGTTTAGTCTAGGATGTCTATTAGATCCATTTTGTTTGGAGTTTGTTGAGTTGTCTAAACTCCTATATATATATATATATATATATATAATGCACTCTATTTAATAATTTTTTAAATGCCACATGTCGACTCCATGTTGAACACAGAAGGAATTACACATCTCTCTCATATTGGGTTGTAGTAAGCGCCTTTCGACACAAGAACTCTAATACCATTTTAAAAATGAATACATGCAACATGATAAATATGTTCATGCAACACCTCGGATGGGGTGACACCTGCCAATCCTGTGCTATCTGGCACTCATGTGATGAGTGCAGTTAAAGCCCCTTGCCGCTAGCCTCTCCCTCAGTCATTTCACCATGCATAACATTCAAGCTGTGAGGGAGATAGTGCATTGGGATAGCCAGGGACGATTAATGGCGCACATTCTGCACCAACTATGACTCTCTGAAGCAGATACGAGGCAACAAGGAAACATCAACTCAGTCTTCATGGCGCCTCTCCCTGTCATCTCACTAGCTTTATTGAAGGTAAGCACTCACCGTGGTTATTTGATCCTGCATTTGCACTTGGATTTTCATCCCCCGCCTGAAATCTCTTTTTGTTGGAGTCGAGCACTCGCCTCTGTTGATTTTAACTCCCCTTTGGTGCCTGCATATAGCTTGTTTATCATTGTTTCTCTCTATTGTGTTTACGCCATGCCACGCAAAAGGGGCAAGCCCAAACACGGGTCGACCTACTACAACTTTGTATCCTGGTAACGACGTACAACCCCACCCTCGGCCCCCTCTTTGCCTCCTAACCCATTCACCAGTCTTGTTAGCCCTCCCCACTCGGACCAAAATTGACACGATGATGCTCAACTTCCCCTTGACAATCTGGAGTCAATGCCTCAAATTTCCGACCCTGTGATAAATTCTGGTGGTTGTCTAGTAGAGGAGGAAATTCCTCCAAATTGGATGGAGGACACCACTCGGTCGACTAAACCAATTGGCAACGCCATCCCCCCTGTCCATCTTGATACCACTATGGGTGGTTGTGTGATAAAGGAAGAAATCCCCCCATAGTGCCTGGACGACTCAATTAAAGGGACAACTCCAAATGTCAGTGTGTTGCTCAATGATGCCACCGAAACAGAATTGGATTACTGCCTGGCTGAGGAGGATACTCATCTGGATTTGTTCGAGGAAGCACCAGTCCATCCAGCGTTGGCAAGCCATGATCTGAGCTCCGAGCAAGATATGCTCAGTCCACGTAGATTTTCGAAGGATCATTTGCAGTTGATTTTCGAGATGTGTCGGGAGATGGCAGACCAGCTTCAAAGCCAACATGCCCTCAGTCATCGTCTGGATATGTTGTTTGACTCCTTGTTAAACGAGCCTGCACAGAGCCGTTGCCATGATGGTCGCCTGGGTTCGCCAAATGTTTAGTTTTCTTACTATCATGTTTTCAGGTCTAGATAGGATACATTTACAGTTGAATTATGCATTAGCAAGACTCTGGTTCTAGTATACTGGCTTGTCCATAAGTTTTGCAGGCTACATATTCTGGTCTCCATGCATGTGGCAGAACAAGTAGCAGGTTTTGAACTATGTAATGACATGTATCGCTATGACAATTTTTTAAGGTAATACAAACTTTTTTATTTAAAAAAAAGTATACATTCATGCAACTAATCATGAAAACATTCACAAATGCACACTATTTAAGCATACACAACCTTTAAACAAACAAACACATAATAAAATGCAACAATTAAACACAACATTAAAACAATAAATAAACACATTGTTCAGAACACTTATCTTTATGAACGTTTACACAACCGATTGCAGATGTCGAACATTCCACCCAACCACAGGTGTTGTTGCACCAAATCTCTTTGCAACAGACCACCCCCGAGTTGGGGCTATAATTCCACAAGAAAATCGACTCCTATAGCTAACTTATGTCCACTCTAACAACCCAATACCCAATAAATTCATAGTGACGCAACTCCTAAAACAATTCCAACTTCCCGGTTCTCTTTCCCATCAATCCGCACAACCCAAGGAATTGGATTTCCTTCTCTGCACAGCAATCCCTCAAACAATCCTCATCCCCTCCAAGGCTCCCACACAAACCAGCCAGGGATCTCTCAGTTGGGAGCTCTAGGAAACCTCGTTGTAACAAGAGTGCTCGCAACAACATTCTCACATGCTCTTGGGTAATTTCTCAACAAAAAACTCCTCACAAGCGTGGCAGCTTAGTTCTCAACATAAATCCCAACTCAAGCTGGTTGTTTTCACACATAGTATGGTTGTTGCTTCTTTTTCCAACACCAAACTCTGTTTTTCCTCTCTTCTTCTATCCCAAAAATCATCTCTCTCCCTCTACTTGAATTTTTTCCTTTCGTTTTTTTTTCCATGCATGTTTTGACTCTTGCAATTCTCCAAAATGATTGTACTCGACCCATGTTGTCATAACTAGATGAGATGACTCTCTCACCCACCTTTTACATGCATTCAATGATACAATTCTCATCACAAGTGTACTTAGCCCATGCCCTCTTAACTAGATGAGATGACTCTCTCACCCACCTTCTTACATGCATTCAATGATTGGTTTTAATAAGTCAAAGAGGGTAAACAATTAATGACAATATGATTTATGGAGGTGGTATACAACTCTAGACATGTGGAATCCTCTCAAATCCCGACACCCACTCCCCTATAGCCCCCTCTCTTATGATATCATAACCCCTCCATGACTATGTCATGTTCATTTACAGTGGATAGTGTATTTTATCTTTATTAATATTCATGCACAATATTTATATATTATATTGCATTGCTTGGCCCTCGACCATTCATCACATATACAAATACACATTTCTAATTTAAAGATCAATATCAAAATTGAGGTATTACAATGTGTATAGGGATCGTAAAACACCCTCTTACATGATTTATGACCTCCATAGAATAAATCGTCGCATGAGAAAAGGAAGGGGGGCAGCCCTTTCAAAATAATCCTATATGCCATGATGTCATGCCCACTTTTAGCCCATCGCATAAGTGGATAAACTAAAGTATAAGTTAATGAAGGGGGTGGCCCCAACATTAAAACAAATATTTGACTAGCTTTGGTTTGCCTCTCTAGAACATAACATATATGCTCTCACGATATTCTAAGGTGCAAAAAAGGGGTGACTCCTTTAAAACAAAACTTGTCCACTCATATGTGCTAATAAGGAATGTAAAGGTAAAGGTTTTGCACCATATGTCAAAATCATGGGTGTGAGTGCTAGGATGAACAACAAAAGCATGTCAAAGCATCCAAAACTATTAATGAATCTATAAACTCCTAGCACTTCTGTTTCAGTCCTTTCTGTAGATATGAGGCATGTACTCATAACTCTCTGAGCCACGGGCCCAAGTGAATCAAGAGTTCGTAAGTAAAGCAAAAGAGATGCTAGAACCATGCCAAACAGCACCGTTTTCAAGCACAGAAAGTTATTGGAAACAAATAAAAACATTTAACAACAACAAATAAGCTGAGGATCTGTCACAATATGGACACCCTGTGTGTGTCGTCAATCCTCACCAGCAAGGGTACCTAAAGAAAAATTAGGCCCAAAGTCTTTGGGCCTTGTAAAATCTTGAGAAAGGCGGGCATTATATTCTCAATCAATTAAAGTGGCATACAATGGAGTGAAATTTGAGTTCTATGGATCAATGAATTTATAAAAAAATCAGTTAGAAAATACTATCCTTAGTGAAGTGACCTGCTGATGAGGAATGGAAATTGTAGTTGGTAATTTATAAGAGAGAAAGACAGCAGAAATTGCTAGTTTAGAAAATAGCATTCAACTAACTTTATCAAATGGAAAGGGGTACACAAACTTGTTGCTAAATAAACTTTCTCACACGTGCATCCAGAATATCCTTCTCCATGAACTTTAATAAAAGTTTTTATGACGCAAAAGGAATTGCTATGAACAATTCACTTGTAATAAGAACATGCATTTTTATGCATGTATATATATTACTAAAAAGGGTTAATTTAAACTCACCACCTCTAAATATATGTAGACATGCCATACATATAGATGCTACTGTACTAAGCAGTGGCGTTTGGATAAGATATCGCATGCCACAATATTGGGAATATTGGTGGTTCTTTAGTAAACGTCAGGGATTGGCTGTTGGTACATCATAAAGAAGTGGCAGTTTATATTTTATGTATGGTGGCTAAATCCTGCTCACATTGCAACCGTAAGAAATACCAAAGTCTGCTACAACTCGTAATCATAAATGAAAGGAATGCTAAGGAGTCAGAACATCAAAGCGAAAATTTGCACCATTGTTCTCCCAATAATTTCTGTTTACCCCTAGGCTAGCCTACAGAAGGCATCTTAGAATACTATTTATCATCTTATAGACACTGGCTACCTTGATAGATTTGGCCCTCTATGCTGGAAATTGATCCACAGGTTTGATTGAATGCTTCTTCTGTAATGTATTAATTCTTTGAGCACATGTTAGCTTGCTGTTCATGTCTGCATTTGTTGAAGTGAGTGCAAGACTGGTCATAAATTGGGGAACTTTTCTCCAGTAAACTGATGTTGAATCTAGATTAATAAGTTAATAACAGGTAGGTTGTTTATCAACTTTGTAATAAAAAATTAGAATGTGAAGTTTTGTATATTACCTTTATAGTGTATCTGTGAAAGACATAGTATGTGTCGTGATTGTATGGTTGCATAAGTGTGTATTGGGAAATTAAGAGAGTTGCTTTTTCCAAAGTTAGCGGAGGAAGAAAAGAAAAAGAGGATTCAAAAGCACTCTAGAAAATCACTAGACTCTACAGGGACCCTCTAGGCCAAGTCACTTGATTACTTTCTTCTTTTGACCTCCCTTCAATGGCAGTGGTACAAAACATCATGCAGATTCTTCGGTAGATGGTGGAGGTACTACCAGAATACTCAAAGGATGCACTGTAACAAGCTCAACTAGCAACCTTAGAGCCAACCATTGATACAGGATGACAATTTCTACCACACACACTAGATCCAAGCCCTTTCAACAAATTTTCCTTACCAGCTTCATAAGTTCCATCAATAGTTCATAGGCCTTGGCTGTTAGGAGAGCACATAGCAGTTTTCTAGCACTAAGGATAATTCTGCTGGCTCCCCTCAACCTGGATCATTCTCTAGATGACATTATTTGATTCTGCATCAGAGACTTCCTACAGATTGATAGTCTTATCAATGTTTATGATACTACTTCATTATGGTTATCAGGAATGACTACACATAGTAGCTTACATTGGTTCCCATTTGGGCTATTCTTTTAGTTGTTTTTGCACATTCTCCCATCCTTTGGGTGAGCAATTTTCTACTTTATTTTATTTTACTTTATCAGATTTCATTGAAGATGCATTAGGTGCTCCCTCTTGACTATTCTATGATGGTTGTACTTTGACAGTCCCATTAACCTATTTTAATCATTGGTGCACAAAATAATTTCTTTCTTTCCTTCATTAATGCCACAGACAAACATTGGTGTCACTAGACTCACTATAGTTACGRAAAATGACAGGCTGGTTGATGAGRCAAAAATACCTTATCCATGGCAAGAAAAGGTGATTATCGCTGCTCCAAATATGAAAATCAAACATTTCCAGATTAATAGAAATCAAAGCAGCCTTTAATGCTTTCTTTCATAACATGCCATTTTTATGATGCCATTCTTAGGGCTACATTTCCAGATTAATAGAAATCAAAGCAGCCTTTAAGGCTTTCTTTCATAACATGCCTGTTTTATGATGCCATTCTTAGGGCTACTCTTTTAGTTGTTTTTGCATGTTCTCCCATGCTTTGGGTGAGCAATTTTCTACTTTAGTTTATTCTACTTTATCAGATTTCATTGAAGACGCATTAGGTGCTCCCTCTTGACTATTCTATGATGGTTGTACCTTTACAGTCCTATTAACCTATTTTAATCATTGGTGCACAATAAAATGGAAAGGGCTACAAAAAATTGCTGCCTGTGAAATTTTTTCACATGAGCATCCAGAATATGTTTCTCCATGAGCTTTTAATGCAAGTTTTTATAATGCAAAAAGAATTGCTATGAACAATTCATTCATAAATAGTAATAACAACATACATTTCTATAATTACAAAAAAGGTTCATTGTAAACTCACCACCTTTAGATATGTAGACATGTCAAAATGTCAATTGGGTTTAGTTCGGGTGGTTGGGAGGAATGATTGTTATCTTCCCCGCCCAAGTTCAATTCCCGCAAGTGACATGTTGAGCTCTTAACGAATATATTGTTGTAATGGCTTCAAGCCTTGTTGTCCACTGGCCTTGTGCCTTGAAGATTCTAGGGTTTACCCTGGGTACCATCCTTGAAATGAGGGGAAGTACTCAAGGGTTTCCCTGGGCAATGTAACCTGGAAAAAAAAAACAAAAAAAAAACATACATTTCTATAATTACTGAAAAGGATCAATGTAAACTCACCACCTTTGGATATATGTAGACATGCCAAAATGTCAATTGGGTTTAGCTCGAGTGGTTGGTAGGAATGATTGTTATTCTCCCCACCCACGTTCAATCCCTACACGTGACATGTTGAGCTCTTAACGAGTATATTGTTGTAATGGCTCTGATCCTTGTTGTTGACCGACCTTGTGCCCCAAAGATTCTAGGGTTTACCCTTGGTACCATCCTCAAGATGTGGGGAAGTACTCGGGGGTTTTCCCCGAGCAGTGTAACTTGGAAAAAAAATGTAGACATGCCAAAAAGCTCAATGGGTTAGTTCAATCAGTTTGAATGAACTGTTCCAAGGCAAGTTTCACTGGGAAGTCTTCAATTCTAGTCTGGTTGAGATTTGAGTTTGATTGAGTCCCTCTAGTTTACCAGCTGCTATTATGGCTAGTGGTTGAGCTGCCCTCCATTCGAATATTCTAGGAAAGAGGGGAGGATCCCACGAGGTTTTCCTTAAGAAAAAAATGTAGACATGCCAGACATATAGATACTATGGTACTAGCCCAACAGGTTAGCTCAACCCAATGTTATCAGAATTGAATTAGTCATTGAACCAATTGACCCTATAAACTAGAACCAGACAAAAACCAAAAACAAAACCAAAGCACAAAACCAATCAACCAAAAAATACATAAAATATTCAAATTTTGAAGGAACAAAGAAAAAATATATATATATATATATATATGTTATCAAAATCGAACCAGTGAAATACATAAAATATTCAAATTTTGAAATATATATATATATATATATATATATATATATATATATATATATTCATGTGCATCCATGTGAATCCAAACCATTTATACACAAATATGCAAAGTTTCCCATTTATATAGCAAGTAAGAGTGCATATAACCAAAATTACACCGAGTGCAATCCATCTTTGAACCAAAACACATCAACAACGAGGCTCTAAATGGCCTCTAGTGTCCAAAAAAAATCATGCTACAACAAATAACTACATATCATCAAGATCATTAACTATATTAGGATCCTCATCATCAGTGTCACCCTCTAAGCATTGAAATAAGATAGAGAAATCTTAACATACCTAATAAGTGATTTTACTTGAGTGAAGGGTACATTTTTACTAGGGTCATGACAAAAGAGTTCAACAATCAATGCCACCAACATCAAGGTACATAGAGGGCTTGGTGCTCTTGATTAAATGTCAATTACATACCCTCATACATGAAAGAATCCAGTGGAAACGTTGCAATCCTGCCAATCTTGAAATCCTGAATCATCATTTTACTTTAAGAATTTAACATTACCATTACCTTAGGGTTAGATAATAGGCCTCCTTCAATTAAAAGATTCATATTTTTTTTTAAATTGAAATCCGGTCGATTCAATGAAAAAGGCCAGTTTGGTACCAAACCGGCCAAAAACGGTTCGGGAGGGCTGGTTCGATTAGATGTGCCCCAAAACTAGTCGGACCAGCCAGCTCAAATGGTTCAAAACAATATATATATATATATATATATATGTGTGTGTGTGTGTGTGTGTGTGTGTGTGTGTGTGCGAATCCAAACCATTATGCACAAATATGCAAAGTTTCTCATGTATATAGCAAGTAAGGGTGCATCCGTATCTAAACCAGAATACATCAACAAAGAGGCTCTAAATGGCTTATAATCCAAAAATAAGCACATTTCTAAGTAATAACTAGAGTCTAGACTTTACAATCTAATCATTTGAATTCTCATCATCTACATCCTCAACATGACTAGACTCAAAAATAGGATTCTAGCTTTGATTCCCCTAGCCCTGAAGGTACCCTTCCAACAACAATGTTCAGATCCTCTGGCTATGGAAGTGGGTTCAAGTCCATCCAAGATAGATCTTCGTTGTCAAATACAGTTGGTCGAGTCTCCACAACCCACTATGACGAGGGATCAATATCATCCAAGACTATGCTGCTTGATTCAAGGGTCTTGCTCAATCAGATCCAAAACAGCCCAAGAAACTCAACTTAAAAACTCTCCAAATCAGCCCTTCAATCAGCTCTCCAAATCCACCCAGTTCTTCAAATCAACCTCTCAATCAGCTCAAAAATCCAAATTGTTCAAATGAATTGTGTGAGTCAAATGGAAGTTGGGGACCTCTTAAAATAGCATTGGGGGGGTGGCGCTATGGTTAGCTTTAGGCCAGCTGTATGGTTCCATATAGAACAGGTCGATTTTGATATTTATCATTGATTCTAGTATGGAACCAGCCTTTTTGGTAAGGAACTGGCCTTCTTTAGTTCAGAACCTTCAATCAGACTGGTACAGCCCCGGAACCAGTTGGGCCAGCCGGTTTTGCCAGAACTGGTCCAATTCCAATAACATTGGCTCAACCAGTTATCGCCAATGTTGTTGGGCATTTCACTAGTTCTGTCACCTGTGCTGACAAGTGCCCGGTTCAAATCCCCCTGGGTGAGGTGCACTAGTGTATGCTGAAAGGTTTACTAGGGATGCTATCCACAAATGTGATCAAGCATCCCTTGGAATTCCCCACAAGAATTTCCTTGTAAAAAATTTACCACAGTACTAAGCAGTGACAAATGGATAAGATAACATATGCCACAATACAAGGAATATTGGTGGTTCACAAATAAACATCAGAGGTTAGCTGTTGGGACATCATAAACAAGGGGCAGTTTTCTATTTTATGTATGGTGACTAAATCCTGCTCACATTGCAACTGTAAGACAACCAATGGCTGCTATGGAGTTGATGAAATTAATACCAAGAAGTCAGGACATCAAAGGGCTGCATCATTGTTCTCCCCATAATCGTTGTTTACCCCTAGGCTAGCATAGAGAAGGAATTTTATAATATTATTTATCATCTCATAGACACTGGCTACCTCAACAGATTTGGCCCTCCATGCTGGAAATTGATCCACAGGTTTCTGGTATAATTTGAACTTCTTCTGAAATGTATTATATCTACTTGTTTACTTGTTAGCTTGCTACTCATGTCTGCATCTGTTGAATTGAGTGCAAGAGGGGTCAGACATTAGGAATTTTTTTCCAATAAACTGATGTAAAATCTAGATAAATAACATGTAGGTTGACTGTCCAGTTTGTAACAAGAAATTAGAATGTGAAGTGCTGTTTATTACATTTTAAAGTATATGTGCCAAAGAAAAATAGTCAGTGCCATAATTGTATGCTTACATGAGTAAGAGTGTACTGAGAAATTGAGTTAAGCGACTCGGAGAATTGTGTTTTCCAAAACTAGTGGAAAAACAAAAAGAAAAGAGGATTCAAAAGCTCTCTAGAAAG
>ML833199.1:21770-39680 GCA_009831015.1 Picea engelmannii
GACAATACATATTATATTACATCAATCATCAATCAATCAATCCTTTGACATCAATCAATCCTTTGACATCAATCAATCACTTGACATCAATCAATGACATCAATCAATCAAACCATTGGCATCAATGACAACATGATCCAACAGGAACTACCTCTGATACCCTGTAAAGCTGACCCCCAGAGTAACAATGACACTACGGGGCCGAGACTCATAAACATTGTGACGTTTCCACATATATGGTTGTCCTAAAAGAACATCGCAGACTTCCAGTGGAGAAACATCACACAATACCACATCCTTGAAGGGCTTGATGTTGTAGGACATGTGATACTGTTGGTTGATGCAAAGATCTCATCCATGGCGAAACCACCCAATGTTGTATGGCTACGGGTTTGGTGTTGTCAGCAACTCCAACTTCTTGACGACCTTTGTTGATATTAGGTTATTTTGGCTTCCACTATCAACAATGAAATGCAGTGGGGTCCCCTTCAATATTTTTTTTTTTCAAACCACATAAATCATAACTTATCAAACCATATTTGTAAAAAAATAATATCATTTATCTTAGGCGATAAATGATTGATTTCTTGTTACTACCTTTAAAATTTGGAAACAATGCCATTCTATTTGTGTCACATGTGCATCATTGCCAATAATTAATAAAAAAATCTTATGAAAGTATTTAGAGAAAACAAAACTTTCATATCAATTAGAGGGAACTTACAACAACAAAAAAATAGCAATGAAAAATATCTTTAAAAATGCATGGAAAAAATTATACACACTAATATACAACTTGATATATCGCCTCCATGTTGAAAGAAGTGAAAAAAATAATATAAGTAATTATTAAAAATATTTTCTTGTCCTATATAAATTTACATGACTTCAATTAAAAATTCATAGTTTTCCCAAAAGAGTAGCTACTACTAACTAATCATCCATATGCAACAAATATACCCTAAAAATTGGGATGCATAATCATTGATTTGACGAAAATATTAAGAAAACCTATTATATGTTCATAGAAAATGGTTATATTTAGGCAAAAAATATAAGTGTAAGCATAACTATAATCATAAATTAGGCTACAAGTTTTTCATTTTTAATGAAAAAAAAAAAAAAATTAGCCTAAATTTTTTCGAAAAAAATTGAAATTTAGCCAAATTGGCGAAATTTTTCTTTAAAAAAAACAGTGGTCCCCTTCACCCACATCTGTCAAGGGAAGAGGCACTCCCCCTCTTCGGGATCCTTTGGTTCTTCTAGTTGTATTGTTGTTTTTTTGATTGTAGCAATGGGTTTTGCATCGATGATCTGTTTCTTTTTATTGTGTTTAGAATCAAAGTTTGAGTTGGGGTTCGACTCTTTTTCTTTGAGTTTGAAAATTGATGATTGTTTCGAGCGACATTCCTCAGCGTTGTGCTAGGGGATTTTGTGGAACTCGCACCACTTCCTAGCGTCCTTCTTCATCTTTTCGTTACCCTTCTTTTCCTACAATTTGGATTAGTTGTCTTGAGGTTGGTTGTTTTGTGAGTTAGGGCTGCCTTTACCATACTTTTGTTATTGCGGATTTGTAGACCTGAAATTTCGCTTATTTTGTTGCTTAAATTTATGCTCGATTTTGAAAACATTCAATAAGCAACTTCCAATGATGAAATGTCCAGAAACTCCATTTCTATTTTGATGTACCCATGTAGACCCCCACGATATTTTAGAACTAGATGTCACTCGAAGTCTCTGACACCTAGGTTGGTGCACACGGTATGGAATGTATTCATGAATTCCGACACTGTTTGGTCCCTCTCTTGATGTAGTCTAGTCCATCTCGTGTATTTTTCTTCATAGTTTCCAACAAGGTAATATTGTTCCTTAACGAAATCCATAAAAGAGTCCCAAGTGGGTTCAACCTCAAACATTCTAGACTCCTATGTGGAAGTTTGCTCACAATAAGTCTCCCATCAATTTTTGACATGGGAGACAACGTTAAGGAGAACAAATGTGATATTTTTCCTATCGAAGAAATTGTGGACAAAGAAATAACCTTCTAGTAGATTTAACCATTTTTCCAAAGCATCTGCATCTATTTGACCTTCAAATACATGAATATCAAAATTAACTTGTACCTTGAAAGGGGCAGCGCTTCCAAAGTCGTTGTTTGACGAATATGTATCCACTGTTGTCGGTAGCTATCGAAGGATTTGGGAAAAATTCTCCATCATCTCATCCCTCTGTCGCATGAGGGATTCCTCAAACAACAGTTGAATAGGATATCCTACTTCCTCATCTCTATTTTCTTCCTCTATGGGAGGCCGCTTGGGTTGGTGAGAGAAGTTGTCCTCAAGAGAAACTAGATCAAGACCCAACTCTCTATTCCTTAACCTTGTCAGGGACATGCACTAAGAAATGACAAGGAGCATACTACTATGATACCACTAATTCAGATTTATGAGGGAATGAAATGAAACACATAAATAGGATAGAAACACAAAGATACAATAATACTCAATTTCTATTAAATAATGAAATATGAGAGACTGTAAAAGAAATTACAGTGAAATGAACTCACTAGAATGGTGGTAGCTTATCTTTGAGAAGAGATGTGACGGCTACGCGCATCCGCTAAAATATGATTACAATGAGGTTCAAAAGACCTTTTTAAACATAAAACATTAATGAGAAAACCCTAAACATCTAAAACCTTAACCCTAGAATATGAAATGCCTAAAGGTTTGTGGGCCCTGATGAGGTGTAGTTGATACATCAACTTCCCGAGGGCATAAATTTTGCATTACAATCTCTGTTTGGGGTGCTCGATATACCATTCGAAAGGTTACCCAAGAAGTAAAACTTTTGGCTAAGGCTAAGGTATGCCATTAATATCCTTTGGCCCCCTGAATGTCCAAAAAATGTCATTTAGGGCCTCAAAATGGCCCCAGAAGTTCAAGACCCGAAACAATAGTAGAAAATTTTCAGGATAAAAAACTATATTTTGAGCGAGTGGAACAGGTGGGCAGCCACCGATGTCCACTTGGATAACATTATCTCATGAGCATAAAATTTGAGCCAAGGAAAGACCATAGTGGTTTGAAATACTTGTTTTAGTAGCTAGCACTAAATGCTAGACAAATTAGATGGCTGTAATTTCTTAATGAATACGACTTTGACATCAAGCACATCAAGGGAAAAGAAAATAAAGTGCTTGATGCACTTAGTAAGAGGGTGCATGAAATGCATGATACAACCATCAATATGTACAGTTCATATTTAAAAAGTAGAAATTTGGAAGTTGTGGCATTAGACCCGCATTACGTGCAAGTTAAGGAAGACTTACAATAGAGTAATTTACAGCTAAAATTTAAAGACTATAGTTTGGAAGAGGATGGAATCCTCTTGTACATGAAGATAGTTTATGTTCCTAATTCTCAGTATTGAAAAATTTAGTGCTTGAATAGATGCACAATATGCCATATGTTGGACATCTAGGGTACCAGAAAACTATTGCAGTTGTAAGAGGCCAGTATGTTTGGATCGGAATGAAGAAAGATGTGGCTAACTTGTTGATGTATGGTAGCATCAAACATGTATTTTCGCACAGATCTATGTGTCTAGATGAGTGGAAATCGTGCAAAGCCGTCTATCCTTGACTTTACTTTAATTAAAGGAATTATTAAAGTAAAGTATTTTTATTAATTAATTGAGTTATTTATTTAAATGTTAAAAGTAATTATCATTTAATATTATCCATTGATCTCAAGTGAGGTGATACGTAATCTCAACCGTCAATCACTGTAATACCCTTGTTTCCCCCAGCTTGTAATTAATCATTACTTATGATTACCATGCTATGGAATGTGAACAATGTAAATGCATTATTGTTTAAATTTCCAACAACTAACTGTGGGGGTGAAGCCCTGAAGTATTGGCCATGATATCACTAGAGGAAAGAGTGAGGAAACCTATAGAGAGGGTTCATCATGCCAAGATGACCCAATCCACCTTGCTGAAATATCTGATATGGAACAATAAGCCTCATCATGATCCCAAGGAAAGATCAATTAATGAGAAAAGGACTAGTGATTGAAAAACCAACTACCCCAATGAATGGTAGCATGGAGGGCTTGGCTGAGAAGACTGAAAATTGTCAGCCCGAAGTACGACATAGTGCAGTCTTCCTACAGGTATAGACTGACTCGAGTTCCTTCTGGCAGAAAAAAAGAGGATAGGTCCAGAACCTTCCCGGGGAAGAAAAATGCGTGCAAGAATACACACGAAGGCAGACGAGAAGGAGACCATGCCCACGGGGGGTGTGCAACCTGGATATGATGAGAGAGGAGAACTTGAGAATAGTTCTGGGCCTCTGAAGAGGGTTGCTAAAAATAATGGACTAGTGCGTCCAATAGAAGAATCAGAGAAGTCGTAGATGGTTTTCGACCTAGAGCATGTAAGACCTGAAACCGAACCTGAGTTAAGGAGGACGCGAGCTTGATGCTGGGAAGGAATCCGATAAACCTCGAAGGGCCTAGGATAGGTGGGTGTAAGGAAGATCTCTACCTAGAGTAGAGTAAAGGAGAGTAACCTTCACACCTTATTGAGAATCGAAGAGAGATCCCCTAGTAATATCATGGCTTGGAACGGGGGTGGCCAAAGTGCTAAGAGTGAATGCCTCTGAGCCTACAGTTGGGTGGAAAGGTGAGCACCCACATTCAGTTGGCTGACTACAACTTGTAATAGATAAGTATTTTCATACCTTGTGAAATTGAACTATAAATTAAGGTTGATTATCCTGCGAATATTTCAGGGATGTGCATGCTTATTTAATGATTAGATTGGTTTTTATCTTACATGATTGTGTATTTAAGCAGGTAAGGAACTATATGGTTTGAACATGCTTTGTACACGGAAATGCTTGAGCCCCCACACTTCATTCAAAGTATTTGCAAGCTCAAGAGGTATAAAACTTGTAGAATGCAGACAAAGGCCGCAGGCTATGAAACCCATGGTTTAAATCCCTTGTTGAAGGGAAGCGAAGCCGCAAAGTATAGAAGAAGCTACAACAACAGTTGATCTGGATGCAAAGTTAGATTCGAGCCGTTGGATTAAACCCAAGATTATTCGCCTTAAACATCTCTTAGCACACTTTGAAGCTTCAGGACTCCGGTACTCTCGATGTTTGAAGTGGAGAGGGAACAAGAGATGGTCCCGAATGCCAGAGGAATTTTATGTCAAACGATATTTAATCGACCCTTGTTTAACCTTTTAATAGTTTCACAAATCATCTGTGACTGTGGGCCCAAGTCCGTGGGATTAACCAAAGTTCGGGCACCATTCGAGAGTGTAGCCCTCGGGGCTAGTCAACTCCCATATGACTAGGGTCTGGAACCTCTTGCTACACCCAAAAAGGAGTTAAGCCTTCGGGAATACAGAACTTCGGGACTCCAGGGTGTTTGGGTGATGGAACTCCCGAGTCCAATTCGTTGAAGGCCCGAACCATATTGTACAAATGTGGCATAGATAATAAACATTAAATAATATTGGAGATTATTTATTAAACCTGGTCTTAGTTGTCGAAGGGTATAACATAATATATTATTTTATAAGAAGGTTTATTAGACAAACACACGTGGATAAGGACAACTCTTTTCCCCTTCCTGTTAGATATTAATCTAATGAGCAACATGTAAAGTAGGGACCACTTCGGGACTCCAGAGCTCTGGGAAATTAGAGGACATGAGGATGTGTTAAACCACCAAAGTACGCATCCTATCTTCTACTTTCTTGTTTCAATGGTAATGAGAAAACCCTGATGAATCTCAGATCAACGACGAACGTCGGTTCATGACTCCAGCCTTTGGAGCTTCGGGAATTTTTCCAGCAGGAGAAATTAAATATCCCTGGAGGCTATCATCCCGTAGTGACGTGGCATGCCGATGTCACCTAGGATGACGTGGACCTACAATATGTGTGCCATGTGTCACCTATATTTGTGACTTTCACAGGCCTTATGTGACAATTGGACCCTGACACGTGTCACCAGTTAATTGGGCCACGTGTCATCCCTGACATCAGCCACGCTTCTTCCTCCTGGATGTTGTTTTCTTGATCTAACGGTTGATGTGGGTGCCCGGGAGTTTGGGACTCTAGACGTTTGAGGTAATAGAACGAATGAACTAAAACGACTGAAAGTCGAACCTACTTGCCTCCACTCAATTGTTCAATGCGCAACTATGTGTAACTGTGGACCCTTCAGGAGTCTGGGGTTTTGGGACTCTGAACATTTGGGGGTAATGAAATGGATAAGTAAAGAGGGTCGGAGGCCTGGACCTATCTCCCGTTTTCCCATGTCACAATGTTTTTAAACATAAGAAATTAAATGAATGGGACCCTCTCCGGAACTCCGGCGTTCAGGAGAATTGGGTATATTCACAAATTCATGACGAGGAACTTTCGTCGAAGTTTGGAGACTTAGGCTTTAACTAATATTAATAACCCTAAGTGCCCTTGGAGATTTAGTAAGGAGTGGGATTTCACTATGTTAATGATTAATTAACTTAGTAGGCCTATAAGAGCTAGACAAATGTCAATTCCTGGTTGGGAGTCTTCATATACTATGATGACGTGGAGTGTCGGGTGACAAGGAGCCATGTGGTTGTGAGAGACTCCAGTGAATGAAGAATTAAAGAACTTTGAAGGGCCATGTTGTCGTCCTAATACACACTTGCAATCATGAGAAAAGTCCAACTCACTTAGTGTGTCCTTGGAGGCACAATGCCTAGGTTCACAGTCCACATTGTCACCTTGACTGGAACCTCTTCCTTCTAGGCTTACTCCTAGGGAAGCCAAGGGGGGTACACCCTAGTTACTAGATTGGATTTAACTTTGAAGTTCTAGGAGTTGGTTTTAACCTATTAAAGTTTTGGGGGAAAACTAACCTATGTTGCTAAGGCATCAAATGCAAAGTGCAAGATTAAATATGACAAGAAAACCCTTCCCTAAGTCAACTAAGACTAGTGCCTAAATGTTGGGCAAGGGGTCAACTAAGTTTGAGGGGGTTCAATTACAAAATATTACAAGTAAAACTAGATTACAGTTATTCCACAACAAAAATACAATTACTTACACAAAGAATATGAAATGCTACAAGGATACAAGATATACACAAGATACAAGTGAACAAGATTAAAGGTGCCAAAGTGTGAGATTTGAGAGATACTTAAAGTTAAGATCAATCACATAAGGCCAAGCATGCCTCAATAACACTTACTCTATTGGACTGTTTTTCAATGGAAACCACTAAAGCACTCAAGATTCAACAAGATGATGCCTCCCGAATGGGATACTCAACTTCTTCTTGAATCACACCACAAGAGCATAAGATAAGAGATGTAAATACTTGGAAACTCAATGCTCAAGAAATATAACACTTAGATATTCAAACCACAAGATTGCAAAAAAGATTGATGAAAGTAAATGTACTTGCAAGATAGACTTCTAAACAACCATCAAAAGATATGCCAAAGTAAAGATTGTCTAGGAGACTAAGTGGTTAGGAGTTGTTTAAAGATTAGATAAATTTTATTTTCGCTCCCCCTAACTAAGTGTTTGAACCTTAAACCTCCTCCTCCTATTTCCAAATGGTTGTCGGATGCTCAAGATAGTAAGGCAACGAGGCCCACCCTAGCTTTCACGATCAGCCTTGCCAGTAAGAGTACTTCCCGGAGAGGACACACACCTGGTGTGCCACGAGATAGTCCCCTGCCACTACCCTCCATTGTTTTCCTCAAACCCATTTTAGATGGTGAAGATGGTGGAATTAGGTTGTCTTAGTTGGTCTAAAATGTTATTATGACTTATGGGTAAGTCTTAAGGTGTGTTGTGAGTGTTTTAGATGACTTTTAAGTGCCCAAAAACAATGATTTATGCTCAAAACCGAAACTGTTAGGACAATCACAATGTGTATTGCAGATTATGAAATTGAAAACTAATACCACATCTAAAGCATGAATTTAAAGCTAAAAGGATACATATCATTCATTTAACCATGTCATTTACCATTCAATGTGTAAACTTGAAAGAAAGATATGAAGTGAAGACAAGAACAACTTGCCAATTATAACATAAAATTACTTTAGATTCTATCACTAAGCCACACAAATTATCCCATAAGAAGCTTGTTGAAAATGGAAGTACTTGTTGAAACGAAAAACTAGATCCTACACCATTCACATATCCACGAGTGCCTTTGCGAACTTAAATGAAAACTTGAAAGCTTGAGAGATATGTTTGGCAAAGAATAGATCACCACTTAAACATAGACATGTGTTGCATTTAGATGTGCTATTACTTAGACAATAGTGAAACTCAAAGCATATAAATGAAACTTATGCATCTAAGACTTGAACTAAGATTAGCATGTGTGTAAAATCTAACTCTAGAATATTTTAAACATGTATGCAATAGAAATCATTCACATATTACCATCCTAGCCATACGATTTTGGGGGTTACTCTCCCAAGGTGTAGGCAACTTAACTTTAAACAAAACTTGAAATGTAAATGAGCAAACCACTCACAATGACACAAGGTGGAGGCAAGCCTACCAATGTTGTTCCAAAGAGGGTTGGAAAAGAAAACTTATATGATTGTTATTATGCTAGCCACACAACCTTGTCTTATGGACAAGTGGGGCAAGAAATAAAAAATGCTTAAAGGGAATCTAAAATCTAGCCCAACGATTTTGGGGGGTTGGCTTAGCCAATCACTCTCCCAAGGTGTAGGCAACTAAAACTTGCAAGAAACTAAGATACAAAGCTAAAAATGTACAAGAGAATGCAAGCCTCAAGGGAACTTCCCGGGGGCTTGCTACAATGCTAGAATAGAAGGGAGATAGTAGAGAGATTGTTACCCAACTATTTAGAAAGTCTTTGAGGTGTTGTGTGGGTGGATTTCAGCAGCATATCTCCTTGTTTCTGGTAAGAACCTGCAAAAACCAGCAAGCAAATGCTTGCTGGAAATGTTGCAAAACACAACAAAGTTAAGAAAAATTTATGTTTTTTACGCAGAATTTTTTCACATAAAATCTCCAAATGAAATGTAAAAATATATGACCTATCTAAGATGGTTATTAAACTAAACTATAAATGAAATGAGTGCATAAATATAGGACTAAGTAAGCTAGGAGTTTGAGAAGGCTTTGAGGGAAGACTCGTTCTTGAGGCTTTCCCAACAATCCCTTTGAAGTAAACCTGCAAAACTCAAGACAAAATGTGAAGCATGGAAGTAGATAACAAGCTTGAATAGACTAACAATATGTAATACTTCATACCCTTAGATATCCAACAAGTATAAACCAACAAGAATACTCTTTGTTAATCTACTCCAGTAAACTACTTTACCAAAGATCTACTCAATACTACACAAAAAACTTGAACACCACAAAGTCACCTCATGTGTAAGAATGCAACCAGAATACTCTTGGTGTTTCCAAAATCCTCCAAAGATTTATTAATCCAAGTGATAGTGTTGAAGCAACAAGTTGCTCCAAGACTCTCAAGAGCATATGAGTGAAATGGCAAGATGGCAAGAGCAAGAGAGTGGAGTGAAATTCCAGTATAGTAACACTAGCTCAAAGAATGGTGAGTGAAAGAGTGAGGAGAGGTTCTATTTATAACTCAAAAGGTTAAGTGAAGGCACTTGGATGAGCTCCATGTGTCAAAACCCAAGCAAAAATGAAGATCTCAAGGAGAGGGGCGCACCAACTTAGGGTTTTGGTAGGGATTGATGAGTTGGATGTGTGAGTGGGCAGGTGGTGACCATGAATGGGTGAGTTTATAGGCTAGGAAGGGCGCACCTCTCATGGGAGGGGCCTACACATCAAATAAAAGGGGTTTTCAAAGGTTTGGGTGTGAGGGGGGCGCAAATCCCCCTGGGGGGCGTGAGGAAAAGAAGGAATGGGCAAGTGAGGGGGTGTGTGAATGATATAAGGTGGGTTGGGTATTCTAGGGATGCACTTTCTTGCCCTTTTCCATCTTTACACTTACCCATTAACTCACTTTTACAAAAATTACAAAATTGACTTAGCAATAAAAATTGTTGTTTTGACTGACCGACACTCTAGGTAGACAAATGACTAGCAAAACTTGTCTGACTGAGTTGAAACTTGGTCCATGGGTGTAGGGGGTGCCTTTCCATTTTATTTGAGCACAAATACCCCTATCAAAAGCCCAAAGACCTAGTTTTTACAGCAATTGCTCAAAAACATTTAATTAATTAAATAATTAAAATCTCAACCTTAGGAAAATTAATTAAATTTAATTAATAAAAAAAACCTATCTAGACTCGATGAAATTCCACGAAACTTTATACAATGTCTAACATGGTCATTTACATCATTATTAAACAATAGCTACCAAAGGATGAGACCATTAGAACGTCGTTCACCACTTTGGAGGAATTATTGCAAGTGTGAGGGAAAAACTCATGAGAAATTAACCAGGCTGAAAAGCCTAGTTGATAACCTAAGGATAAAAAACCCTCGGTGAAAAGAACTCTCCCAATGAAAACATCCCAAGGTACCTAACCTAACAATGATCCATGCAACCCTATTACATTATTAATCCACACAGGGGTGCGAAAATTTCATTTACAAAATTTTGTGTTGGAGGCATAAAATGCCCAGTAGAACCAAAACTGTCTTCAACATACTTGTATCTGATGATGAATATCTTCATGGCACATGGAGTTGACCCCCTATTTGAATAGGTGGTCAACATCTGGCTCCACATGGGGACGTGTGTTCGATCTTCTCCCATGAGATGGAGAGCATACAAGAATCCAACATCTACAAAGAGTGCTCACCAATAACCAACATGAGCATACATACATACATATAAATGAAATAAATGCTTTTAACAACATCTACACAATGAAATATCCAAAGATACGAGAATCCAACATCTACAAAGACTGCTCACCAATAACCAACATGAGCATACATACATACATATAAATGAAATAAATGCTTTTAACAACATCTACACAATGAAATATCCAAAGTACAACATCATAACTACAAAATGAAACTATGATACAGAAATAATTCTAAGTACATATTGACATTATGAATGAAACAATACAAAATGAAAATACAAGGAAAAGGGTTAGAGATACGTTACAGAGGGTGTCCCCTTGGACACCAAGTTGCTCATCATCTGAAAAAGAGTTTGAGCTGCTTCCCATTCCTTGGAATATTTATGGGCTCACCATCCAAATGGCTGAGATGAAACGAATTAGGCCCTGTTATTTCTCTGATCAAATATGGACCCAACCATAAGCTGTCAAACTTGCCATGTTTCCCTGGTTTTTCTCTGCCTTTATCCCATAGCAAAACTGTATCCCCAATCATGAAGTCCCTCTGTCTAGCTGACTTGTCAAAATATTTCTTTACCTTACTCTGATTCTTGCAATTCTGATCATAACCCTTTCATCTGATCTCATCTAACTCAATGACCTGATTGACCCTGTTCTGAACTGCATCCTGCTCTGTGGAAAAATCCTCAACTGACCCATAAGTAGGAAGTCTAAGGTGCACTGGCAACCTAGCTTCCAATCCATACACTAAATCAAAGGGACTCTTCACAGTTGCTGCTTTCTTTGTTATCTTGTCAACCCATAAGGCATGTTTAATTTTACTATCCCAAGACTTCTTATTCTCACCGACTATTTTCTTAACTATGGTCATTAAGTTTTTGTTACTTGACTCTGCTTGACCATTTCCTTGGGGATAATAATCTGATGCATGTGATAAAATAATACTATATTTGAAACAAAAATGTGACATCTCAGCTGAACAAAAGGCCTTGGCATTATCTGTCACTATCTTTGATGGAACCCCGAATCTAGTTATAATTATGTCTTCTAGGAAATCCATCACAACCTTCTCAGTTGCTGACTTGGTAGGAATGGCTTCAACCCACTTTGTAAAGTAATATGTTGTTATGATAACCCATGAATACCCATTACTTGAATTATCATTAAACTTCCTGATGAAGTCCAAACCCCACTGCTGAAAAGGTGCCTCAACCACAACTAGTTGCAAAGGGAGAGCTGCCAACTTTTACTTTCCTGTAAAAAGATGACATGGCTCACATTTCCGAACAAACTTATGCACATCTGAAAATATTGTGGGCCAATAATATCTTTCTCTAAGGATCTTGTGGGTAGTAGTTTTAGCAGCAAAATGTCCACCACATAATCCCCCATGGAATTCATCCATTAGTTTCTTTGACTCAACGTTATCCACAGATCGAAGGATAATCCCATCAGGATTCTTCCATCCTAACCCATCTCTAGTAAGGACATACTTAGCAGATTTTAACCTTAAGGCCATTTTCTTGTGTCCTACTGGATGGCTTGGACAAGTCATATTCTTGAAATAAAAGATGATGTTTGTATACCACTCTACCTGTTCAAGCTTTAATAAGTTAGGAGGAAATTCTTCATCATTAATTTGGCAAACCATACCTAAGGCTTTCTCATTACTTTCTATTAACATCTTAGCCAAACCTTGGCCCTTAATCAACTGTGTAGGTCTGATTTCCAAATCATACTCTTGGATTTTAGCAATCCATCTACCCCTTGAGCCTAACCCTTCCACTTGTAATAAAACATCATTAACCGCGGGATTAAGAACATAACCAATCACTTTGGAATATCCAATGAAGACTCTGAAATGTCTGAGGGACTTTACTAAGGCATAAGCCTGTTTCTCAAACATGGGATACTTAAACTCTGAATTTTGCAAGGCCTGACTCATATAAGCAATGGGTTGTTCATGGCCTTGATCATTTTTCTGAAGCAACACACCAACAATAGTGTCTTCAGAAGCAAAGGAGAAAATCTGAAAGTCCTTATTATAGTCTGGGCTAATAAGGACGGGAGCTTCACATATGGGAGTTTTAATACATCCAAAAACTCGCTTACTTTCTTCTTTCCACTTAAATTTAACATCCTTCTTAAGCAACTTATATATAGGTTTCATAATCTCAGCATAGTTAGAAATGAACCTATGGACAAAATTGGTTTGTCCTAAGAAGGATTGGAGAGCTTTCTTTGATGCAGGAAATGGTACCTTGCTAATAGCCTTAACTCTCTCTGGGTCTAACTTGATCCCATCTTTTGAAATTATATGACCCAATAGTTTTCCTTCCGTCACCCCAAAGACTGACTTAGCATGATTTAGAGAAATTCCAAACTCTCTACATTTGTCCAAAACTTGCCTAAGGTGGTTAATGTGGGTTTTCTCATCCTTAGAAAATACTATCAAATCATCTTGATATATTTCAATTAATTTTCCAATTAGCCCCCTAAAGGCATAATCCATAGCTCTCTGAAAAGTAGCTCCAACATTTGATAAACCAAATGGCATTCTAAGATATTCAAAGGTTCCCCGTGGAGTAGTAAAAGTTGGCTTATGCCTATCTTTAGCTTTAAGTCTGATTTGATTATAACCTGAAAAACCATCAAGCTTGGAAATCATTCCTGATCTCGTTACTCTTTGAAGTAAAGTTTCCATCTTGGGAATGGGGTAGTGGTCCTTTGTGCAAGCAATGTTCAAATTCTTGAAGTCAATACATATCCCGATCTTTCCATTCTTCTTCCTAGCAACAACCAAATTTGAGCACCATGAAGAATGTCTAGTTTGGGCAATGATTCCTGCCTCAACATTTTTTGTAACTCCTGTTGGACCAAAGGAGCTAAATTGGGGTTCATTTGCCTCAATTTTTGTCTAAAGGGCTTGGTTTCTTCCTTAAGAGGAATCACATGTTGAATCACATCCTCCCTATAGACCTTGAGCTCATCATAACTGAAAGCCAAAACATCCCTATATTCTTTCAATAACTTAACAATTTCATTCATTTCTTCTATAGGGGTAGTCTTGCCTATCTTTACCATCCTAGGCTCTTCATTAGTTCCAATGTCAACTTCTAGGTGGTCACATAATTTTTTCTTTGAGTCTTCCTTTTGCTTGTGACCATCTAGTTTATCAAAGTCCCTTTCTAAAGACACAACTCTCTTAGGGGGTGTTTTCACCTTATCAACATTTCTAGTATAATTACATCCCTCCTCTATTATATTGATGCCAAAATAAAAATAAAAACTCATGCATATGAGTCAAAAACTTTATAACATGTTTGTCATCATCAAAAACCTGCCAATGGTTCATGTTATCAGGAACTGAGGATCTAAAAATCACTTCTACTGAAATATTTTCATCAATCAAACCATCTGGAAGCTAAAGTGTGGAAGTTGCTATTGCAAGTTCATCTGCCTTTGAATTATGTTCTCTAGGAATAGCAATCAGGTTTAAAGCATCTAGATCATTAATCAAATCCCAAATTGCATTCCTATAACATTTTAATCTTTCATACTTGCAAGCAAATTTATTCTTTAGTTGTTGGATGACCAAGTCTGAATCCCCTTTGATATTTAGACATTTGACACCCCTATCTTTGCAAAGCTCTAAACTAAGGAGCAAGGCCTCATACTCAGCCACATTATTGGTTGCATCAAACTCCAACCTATAAGCAAACTTAGACATTTTACCATTTGGAGCTTGAAGCACAATTCCAGCACCTTTTCCTGCTCTAGAAAAAGAACCATCAAAGTTCATTTACCACACTTTGTCTAACTCATTTTCTTGGACTTTATCTTCTAGGGGCACAATAGAGTTAGACAAAATGGCATAATTACCAAGAGCCTCATCATCATAATCTAACTCATTTATGGGGCTCTTGGGGTCTTCCACATGGTATTTTCTATACACTTCCCTATTCAACTTGAAAGTGCCTCCATATGGAGTAGGGAGGGTGGCATAAGATAAATCCATTTGTAAACTGCCACCCAAATCTGCAGTTGCCTTTCTATTCAATAACATTCCCCAAAGATACGGAACATCAATCACTACAATATCCATTTCAATCATAATATCCGGAAATACTGTCAAGTGCACTTGCAAACCCTTAATCGATCCATATACTTCAATTGTTTGACTATCCAAGGCACAAATGTTATGATAAGGTCTAGATATTCTTAAGTTTAATTGTTCCATTACTTTCTTAGTCATAACATTAGAGCTTGCTCTTGAATCTAACATGCAATTGTGTAACACATTGTCATTCACTAGTAGAGAAAGGTAGAAAGGAAAATTCTTCTCATTATTCCTATCCCAATTTTGTAAAATCACTGGTGCATCCTGGTAGGCCACTGCTGGTTGCTTCTGCATAACACTTTTAGGGGGTTCTTCTATGGGTTTAAGTAGTTTTTCCCTTTGAAAAGGGATCTTCATAATTTCTGATACCGGTACCAAGATCTTTGCATTATTCAACCAACCACCTAAGTCAATATTCAAATCTGCATGAATAGGTACATTAGACTTAGGAAGACTTGGAGGTACCTTGGGAACACTAGTTTGACCTTTATCATGTCCTTTATTTCCATTTCTTTGGTATGTAATGCCTTTAAACATATCCATTTCTGCAACTTGTTGGGGTGTGGGCTTGGGCCCATACTTTTTTGTTTCCTTATCAACAATACCACTCATGAAGTTTCCATTATTCCCATGATCACTAACACTCATCCAATCATACATGCCTCCATAGTACTTTCTACCACACATGTTTATTTGTTCATTTTCATAATCATTAAAACGATCTTCAAGAAAAACTGGACAAGTAGCTTCCTCATGAAACTCACCACAAGGCCTACAATAAGGTATAGCTGGATGATTTACCAAGTTGGTGGATTCAAAAGGATTAGGTGGTCGTCGATCATTTTGGGGAGGTCTTCTTGGCCACTTATCATTTGGCTTATGTTGTTGTCTATTTTTTTGGGACCTCTCCATAGTAATCAACCGATTTTGAAAGGCATTGATCTAATTGGCATGGTTAATCTCCATTTGCTTAATTAATTGGGTCAATTCCTTAATCCCATCACCTGATAATTCTTGACCCTTTGGTTCCTTCCTCTTCTCATCATTAACCTTTGAAGAAGAACCTCTTGTGAAACTAGGGATATTAGACTTCCTAGCCTCAAGCATATTTTGTTCAACTCTTATAGTTGTGTTTTGTGCTGCTTCTAAATTTTGAGGATCCTTGTCCCTTAAGGCATACCTCATTTCACCTTCAAATGCCTCAATATAATAAATCAAAATGGCTGCATCAGAAGGCTTAATGTCCATATGAAGGCTCTTCATCAAGCTATTAAACTTAGTGTTAAATTCAACCACAGTTTTGTTTTCTTTCTTCTGACTAGTGGTAAGAGTAGCAAGATGAAATCTATGTTCATTTTGATCACCCCATCTTTTCCTAAACTCATTCAATATTTCCTCAAGGGTGCTAAACTTAGCCGCGGAAAAATCAGTAAACCATTCAGCAACATCTCCTTCAAGAGAATATACAAACAAAGTCATCTTCACATCTTCTTCATCATGACCCCTACAATATATTTCCACACACATCTGAAAGTTGATGATGTGGGACTTGGCACTTATAGCATTGTTACCCTAAAAGGTAGGCAACTTATCAATGGCCTTCTCAGGAACTGCATGAGGGGAACCTTGGATTGCTGCAAAGTTCAAAGGTCTCAAAAAGATACTCATGGTTAAGTTAGGATTATTAGTGGGATTATTAATAGTTGTTTGATTATTGTTTTGGAACAAGTATTGGATGTCAGTGAGTGCCTCTTCCCCAAGACTTTCAAGTAGCCTCTAGGAGCAAGGCGATTTAGCCTCCTCCTATAAACCTTTTCAGGTTCAAAAAAAGAATAAATCACTCCTTGTGAAGTGCTCCTAGTAGTATACTTAACATATTTTTTCAATGGAGTCACCACTTGGAAAGGAAACACACAAAATCAACCAATAAAAGTTCAATGAATTTTAGGGACTAAATTTTATATTACTTAGTTCTTAAAAAATTAAGTTAAGTCGTTTTGACCAAGGATAAATGACTTATCCCCGGCAACGGCGCCAAAGATGTTGACGTCCTAATACACACTTGCAATCGTGAGAAAAGTCCAACTTAGTTAGTGTGTCCTTGGAGGCACAATGCCTAGGTTCACAATCCACACTGTCACCTTGACTAGAACCTCTTCCTTCTAGGCTTACTCCTAGGGAAGCCAAGGGGGGTAGACCCTAGTTACTAGATTGGATTTAACTTTGAAGTTCTAGGAGTTGGTTTTAATTTGTTAAAGTTTTGGGGGAAAACTAACCTATGATGCTAAGGCAACAAATGCAAAGTGCAAGATTAAATATGACAAGCAAACCCTTCCCTAAGTAAACTAAGACTAGTGCCTAAATGTTGGGCAAGGGGTCAACTAAGTTTGAGGGGGTTCAATTACAAAAGATTACAAGAAAAACTAGATTACAGTTATTCCACAACAAAGATACAATTACTTACACAAAGAATAAGAAATGCTACAAGGATACAAGTAAACAAGATTAAAGGTGCCAAAGTGTGAGATTTGAGAGATACTTAAAGTTAAGATCAATCACATAAGACCAAGCATGCCCCAATAACACTTACTCTATTGGACTGCTTTTCAATGGCAACCACTAAAGCACTCAAGATTCAACAAGATTATGCTTCTCGAATGGGATACTCAACTTCTTCTTGAATCACACCACAAGAGCATAAGATAAGAGATGTAAATACTTGGAAACTCAATGCTCAAGAAATATTACACTTAGATATTCAAACCACAAGATTGCAAAAAATATTGATGAAAGTAAATGTACTTGCAAGATAGACTTCTAAACAACCATCAAAAGATATGCCAAAGTAAAGATTGTCTAGGAGACTAAGTGGTTAGGAGTTGTTTAAAGATTAGATAAATTTTATTTGCCCTCCCCCTAACTAAG
>ML833199.1:44825-56668 GCA_009831015.1 Picea engelmannii
ATATATACAAGAATCTTGGATTACATTCTAAAACATAATTCAAGAATGGAAAATGAACAAATGAACACCGACTATTCTGATGTCCAAATGGTAATGTGCATAATGCATAGGTTCATGATTCATCATGAACAATTTTTTTCTATGGGAGCATGCTGATGTATCCAAATGGTTAGGGTGAGCCTAACCAATGTTGTTCAAGGAAAAGAGCAGGAAATTCCAAGCAGGGAGTAGATTGCAGGAGCAAAGAAGGAGAAGAGGAAGGATATGTTTCTCACTTTAAAACTCTGAATTGCTTAACAAAGTTGTAATCCTTAAAATAATAGTTGTGGAAATAAGTACAACTTGAAAAAGGAAAATAAATAAATGAGTATGTTTAAATGAATAGGCTTGGTTAAGCCATGACAAGTAAAGGCAGTGAGGCCCTGGAACAACTCAGATGGACTGAAAGTCCCAGGCTGTGTAGAAGGAGTTGGAAAAGGGAAGAGCCCTTAACTCTTTTCTTGTTGTATATTATGTTTTCTCTGGCATGAGAAACTGGTGTGTTGATGAAAGTAAATGTTTTGACACCATAATGATGATGGTTGTATGATTGTAGAAACAATTGAGAATTGTTTGTGTTTCACTCATGAAAACATTAAGGATAATGTGATGAAGTGCATAAAGATATGCTAGGACATATCTGAAAATGTTTTATTGATTCGAATGCTATGATACATGCATTTTTATTTTACATGATGACTAATGCATTTGTGATGTATGTCATGTGTAGAAATAAATTGAAACTGCTGGGAAAGACAATTACCAATGATGGAAAACCTTAAGCAGAGGATGAATACCAAAAGATTGTTGTTGAAATTTGTTGAAGGGACTTTTAAAGTCCCCATAAAGCACCATTGATGAGGTAATATCAGAGAGGGTCTTGAAAGATAGGACATGTATAAAAGTGTTCATGCCTATGAGGCATAAGGTATGAAGGGAATGGGTAAAATCCCTTCTGAAAATATTTCATGATCTTAATTGTATGCAAATAATTTTGAGTGGCTATTGTATGCCATTGCTACCCTGGCAGGGTAAGATTCAAGAAAGAAGAATATGGAAAATAGAGAGAGGAAGTCTATGCCAGTCAAGGATGAGTTATAATCCTTGCAAGAAAATGCATGAGTAAGGAGTACCATGGGTACAATGACCAATCTAGGGAGATTGAGAATAAAGGTGCTCATAGTTAGCACATTGCATGGAATGTATTGAGTAAATGCATGTTTGCATAAGAGGGAAGACAATGGATTTTCCATTGAGGAAGGAGGACCTTCCAATACTCCACTTGAATTGTGTAGTTGTTAAAGAAAAGGAAATTTGGGTGGTCATGAGTGATTGGCACCCAAATTACTAATGAAGGAAGAATGCTTGGGTGCATTCAAGAGAAACTTTTAGTTTCATATGTGTTGATTTGGGATCATGATCAACCTGTAGCAGGAAGCACAGTCTTGCTACAATAATGAACAAGAATGAATAAGCCATATGGTGAAGAGGTTGGTTAAGCTCCAACACACCATGGCAAAGTGCTTGCCATAAGTGTGGCAAACTTGAACCCAATGTAAGGGAACATTGGGTATGAATGTGGCCATGATTATTGGCACATTGATTAAAGTCATTTGATATTTGAATTGCATTTGGAAAATTTGGTATGTTGAAAGGATGTATACGTAAATAATGATATTTCCTTTTTCTTTGTACCCTTGAATAGATGAAAATGACTTGGATTGTTAGCATGCATAGTTTTGAAAATACAATGTGCATGAAAACTAACAATTTGTTTGGCTGAGGAATGTTGAAATTGCAGGAAGAAAAGGGTCTTGGATATGGTAGTGTTGTAAGCCCATAAGGAAGACCGATTGCCTGCTAAGCCAAACTGCTATGGGAATAAAAATGCCATACTTGTGAATTTGGTTCCTGTGTGGAACAGATCTGAAAAATAAAATGTGGGTTTTGAAAAAAAAAAACTGTGAGTGATGGATTTGCAGGAAAATTCTGAATTGGAATTGATGATAACATCTCACAAGTTTCTGTATACATGTGATACAGGTGAGATGAAAATGATATGTCTAGAGAGGACAGGTGAAGGTTTTCAAAGTTGGAAAGCATGGAAAAAGGCTATTGTTGTGACATGAGAACCTTGTGGTAAGCCATGATCGCCCTAGAATATGTTGTGTTGTGGTAACACATGCCAGAGGGATGCCTCAGAAGAGAAATTCAGAGGGATACCTCGACTGTAAGACTCGATGAAGTCTCTATAAATCTTATTGTGCGAGAAATCCTTGGCAAGGAAAGATGGATCGCCTGAGGGACTGTATAACATAGAAGGGGATGCTTGAACCTAGGCCTGGAGGGCGAGTGACCGCAAGGAAGAGGAGAATTCACTAAATTCTTATAAACTGTTGATTGGGATCATGCATACAATGGGTATGTCAAGGAAAAACTGTGAGCCAAGTTAACGAGACAACCATATGGATGCAGATCCACGAACTACACAGATAAGTATTGTGCTAGATTATTAAATTTATCCTCTTGAATTTTGCACAACGGTAAGATGCTTTTGCATGAAATTGTGATTAATATGCTTGTCCAAAATTATTGAAGGTAGGTGACGAAGACCAAGGGTCTAGAAAGGACTCGACCAAGAAAGAGAATCAAGATTTCTGAAGCAACTGAATGAGAATGGCATGTCAGATGTTACTAAGAAAGAACATCGAGGACAATTTTCCTTTAAGGGGGAGGGGATTGTAATACCCATGTTTTCCCCAACTTGTAATTAATCATTACTTATGATTACCATGCTATGACATGTGAACAATGCAAATTATTATTGTTTAAATTTCCAACAACTGACTTTGGGGGTGAAGCCTTGAAGTACTGGCCATGATATCACTAGAGGAAAGAGTGAGGAAACCTGTAGAGAGGGTTCATCATGCCAAGATGACCCAATCCACCTCACTGAAATATATGATCTGGAATAATAAGCCTCATCTTGATCCCAAGGAAAGATCAGTTAATGAGAAAAGGACTGGTGGTTGAACAACCAACTACCCCAATGAATGGAAGCATGGAGGTCCTAGCTGAGAAGACAGAAAATTGTCCGCCTGAAGTACAACAGAGTGCAGTCTTACTATAGGCATAGACTGAACCGAGTTCCTTCTGGAAGAAAAAAATAGGATATGTACAGAACCTTTATGGGGAGGGAAAATGCATGCCAGAATAAACACAAAGGCAGACGAGAAGGAGACCATGCCCATAGGGGTGCGTGCGACCTGGATATGCTGAGAGAAGGAGAACTTGAGAAGAGTTCGGGGCCTCTAAAGAGGTCTGCTAAAAAGAATGGACTAGCATGTGCAATAGAAGAATCAGAGAATTCGTAGATGGTTTTCGAGCTGGATCATGGAAGACCCGAAACCCGACCCGAGCTAAGGAGATCGCGAGCTTGATGTTGGGAAGGCATCTGATAAACCTCGAAGGGCCTAGGCTAGGTGCGTGTAAGGAAGATCTCTACCTAGAGTAGAGTGAAGTAAATTAACCTTCACACCTTATTGAGAAGTTTAGTGATATCATGGCTTGGCACAGGAGTGGCCAGAGTGCTAAGAGTGAATGTCTCTGAGTCTACGATTGGGTGGAAAGGAGGACACCCACATTTAGTTGGTTCGCTGCAACTTGTAATAGATAAGTATTCTCATACCGTATGAAATTGAACTATAAATTAAGGTTGATTATCCTATGAATATTTCAGGGATGTGCATGCTTGTTTGATGATTAGACTGGTTTTTGTCTTGCATCATTATGTATTTAAGCAAGTAAGGAACTATCTGGTTTGAACATGCTTTGTACACGTAAATTCTTGAGTCCCTTGTAGTGGCTCAAATTAAAGGAAATAAACTGTGATTTTTTTGACCATAGGCACAATTTCATGTATGCATGTCTATACTTCTAGTTGTTTTGGGTCTCTTGGAAAAAGGGTATGTTAAGCTCAGGAGAGGTAGTACAAGTGTGCATAGAGCCTATGCAAGTTGTGTAGAGGTTAATAACTCTTTAAGTTCTAAATTCCAGGAGAAGTGCAAGAAGTGCACCCACACTTCATTCAAAGTATTTGCAAGCTCAAAAGGTATAGTGCTCGTAGAATGTAGACAAAGGTCGCAGCCTATGAAACCCATGGTTTAAATCTCTTGTTGAAGGGAAGCAAAACCATGAAGTACAAAAGAAGATAAAACAACCATTGATCTAGCTGCAAAGTTAGATTCGGTCCGTTGGATTGAACCCATGATTATTCGCCTTAAACATCTCTTAGCACACTTCGGAGGTTCGGGACTACGGTACTCCGGAGGTTTGAAGTGGAGAGGGAACTAGATATGGTCCCGAAGGCTGGAGGAATTTTATGTCAAACGATATTTAATCAGCCCATATTTAACCTTTTAATAGTTTCACAAATCATCCGTGATCCTGGGCCCAATTCCGTGGGCTTAACCAAAGTTTGGGCACGATTCAAGAGCGTAGCCCTCGGGGTTTGTCAAGTCCCGTATGACTAGAGCCTGGAACCTCTTGCTACACCCAAAAAGGAGTTAAGCCTTTGGGAGTTCGGAACTTTGGGACTCTGGGGTGTTTGGGAGATGGAACTCTTGAGTCCAATCCACCGAAGTCTTGAACCCTACTGTACAAATGTGGCATATATAATAAACATTAAATAATATTGGATATTATTTATTAAACCTAGGCACAATTGTCGAAGGGTATAACACAATATATTATGTTATACGAAGGTTTATTAGAAAAACACACATGGATAAGGAAAACATTTTCCCCTTCCTGTTAGATATTAATTTAATGAGCAACACGTAAAGTAGGGACCACTTCAGGACTCCAGGACTCCAGGACTCCAAAGCTTTGGGAGATTAGAGGACATGAGGATATGTTAAACCGCCAAACTATGCACCATATCTTCTACTTGCATGTTCCAACGATCAGGAGAAAACCCCGACGAATCTCATATCAACAACCAATGTCGATTCATGACTCTAGCCTTCACAGCTTCGGGAATTTTTTCAGTAGGAGAAACTAAATATCCCTAGAGGCTATTATCTCGGAGTGACATGGCGTGCCGACATCACCTACGTTGACATGGACCTATAGTATGTGTGCCACGTGTCACCCATATTTGTGACTTTCACAGGCCTTATGTGTTAATTGGACCTTGACACATGTCACCAGTTAATTGGGCCACATGTCATCCTTGGCATCTGCCACGTGTCTTCCTCCTGGATGTTGTTTTCTTGATCTAACGGTTGATGCGAGAGCTCGGGAATTCGAGACTCCAAACATTTGGGATAATAGAACGAATGAACTAAAATGGTTGAAGGCCGGACCTACCTGTGTAACCTGTCTCTACTCCAATGTTCAATGCACAACCACATGTAAGTGTGGACCCTTCAGGAGTCTGGGGCTTTGGGACTCCGGACGTTTGGGGGTAATGAAATAGATAAGTAAAAGGGGTCGGAGGCCCATACCTATCTCTCACTTTCCCATGTTATAATGTTTTTAAACATAAGAAATTAAATGAGTGGGACCCTCTCCGAAACTTCGACGCTCGGGAGAATTGAGTGTATTCATAAATTCATGAAGAGGAAATTTCGTCGAAGTCTGAAGACTTAGGCGTTAACTAATATTAATAACCCTAAGTGCTCTTGGAGATTTAGTAAGGAGTGGGATTTCGCTATGTTAATGATTAATTAACTTAGTAGGCCTATAAGAGCTAGACAAATGTCAATTCCTGGTTGGGAGAGTCTTTGTATACTATGATGATGTGGAGTGTCGGGTGACAGTGAGCCACGTGGGTTCCAGAGACTCCAGTCAATGAAGACTTAAAGAACTTTGAAGGGCCATAACTTCCAATCTAGAACACAGATCTGGACAAATTTTTAGTCGTTGGAAAACCCTCGTCAAATCGAAGACAATGGGACCCTAGTTACATGGATTCGAGTTGATTAAGAAAAGTGAAATTTTGATGCCCCATCCCTTAGAAAGGAACTTTAGGGGTCGGGTGTGTGACAATCACTTTGGAGATTAGGGTTAGGCTATCACTCAATATTACAAAATCAAGGTTAGGGTAAAGGAGAAGACACTTGATATATAAAGAAGGACTTTTTCTCAAAGGGTTGGATCATGAAGGATCGTGATTCAAGATCTTGGATAGGTGGAGAAGGAATTCCACCTAGAGATCCGATCAACGAGAAGAGAGAAAAAAGATAGCAACAAGTGGGTTACAATCAAGTGAAGCCACATGAAAGGGTTGTGTCGTACGAGTTTGTTGTATAGTCCTTGAGTTCATGTACGTAGGTCACAATGGAGACAAGCGCGTATACGAGGGTTTTCTTAAGGAAAGGTGCGTACACCTCAAAATACATGCTAGATCTGGGTCGTACAACAAATCAGATTTTGCCAGGTTTTTCTATAGTTGTATTTCTCTTAGTGGGCCATTATCCTTGTTACATGAACCCTAATTTTATTGTAATAACATCATTCTCAACACTGGTTTGCCCTCTGGGTTTTTCCAAGGGTATCTACCCAAAACTATTGGTGTTTATGTGTGCATGATTTGGTTTCCAATTTTGATTCCGCTATCTTTATTGAGTTGAATATTCCAACAATGTGTTTTTGTTTTGTGAGTTGCTAATCTGATTTGCAGTAAGGGAATAACTAGATAACAAGATTCCTAGGATTAGAGTAAGGGGATTTAAACATGGTATCAAAGTGCATGCTATTAGAGGAAGACAGATCTCATATCCATATTAGTTGATAGCAGATCTATTAGATCTGTAGGATATATTAGCATATTCATAACCAACATACAAAAATCAAAGAACAGATTTCAAGGAAATAATCGTACTGAGACAGAACTAGGGTTTTGCAGTTTTATGGAGTTGTATGTAGGTTGCACAAGGAACAAACACGTACATACACAGGAATATTTGGAGACAGTCATGTAGATACATGTATAAATAAGCATAGGTGTGTACATACGTGGGTTCCAGTGGTGACATGCGCGTACAAGGTAGTACATGTTAGTACAGGGGCAATTTCAGGAGGAGGTTATTTCCAGGGCAGTTTATCAGGTCTAAGGGATGACAACAAAACCTTTGGGAGTTGAAGACAGATTGGATGGAACATCCAACTTTCTATATTGGAAATCAAAAGTAACTTTGGTGTTGAATGAGTATGACCTTTGGGAGTTAGTGGACAAAGTAGTTGTTCCACTGACATATCCTGCAAATTTGGCTGTTCATAAGAAGAAGGATATCAAAGACAGGAGGGTACTCTTGGATTTAGTGAAGGATCATCTAATTCCTCACTTATCTAAGAAGAATATGACCAAAAAGATGTTTGATTCCTTGATAGGGTTATTCCAAAGCACAAACATGAATAAGAAGATGGTCTTAAGGAATAAACTCGGATCAGTGTATATGTCTAGATATGACAACATTACCAACTATCTCATGATGATCACACAAATACATGATCAAATTGCAACCATAGGGGAGAAAACAAAGGATGCATAGCTCATGAATGTGGCATTGAATGGTCTTGCCAAGTCATGGGAACCATTTGTGAAGGGAGTCTACGCTCGAGAACATATCCCAGATTGGTTGAGACTTTGGGATGATTGCATCAAGGAAGAGACTTGAGAGGAGTCCAAGAGCAACAAGTAGGGAAGTAGTGATGAGAAATTGGGCCTTGTCAATAAGAAAAGTAAGGGAAAATGAAAGAGTTCTAGCAAGAAGAGTAATGTTTATGGAGGATCATTACGACCATAGAAGAAGAAGGACTTGAGTAAAATCAAGTGTTTCTCATTTCATAATAATGGAGATTATGCATCTTAGTGTCAAGAGAAGAAGAAGGGTAAAAGAAAGACGCTAACAATAACATCAATAAAGATGCAGCTTGATGAGTTTGAAATGAAGTTTGGGAAGGATTACTCACTGGTTTCTTGCCTTTCTAACATGGTTGCTAGGAGTGCATGGTTCTTGCACAATGGTGCATCTCATCATATGAAAAAAGCATGGGAGCTATTTAACAATTTGACAGAGAAAGAATCAATTGTTCATGTGGATGTTGGTGATGATGCCAAGTATGTAGTGAAGGGAGAGGGAACAATTACATTCTAGCTCGAGTCAGGAGGTTTGTTAGATGCCCATGATGTGCTTTACGTACTAGGTTTGAAGAAGAATTTTCTCCCAGTATCAGCTATGGAGGACATGGGTTTTGGCATTACTTTTCAGGAGGGAAAGCACTCATACGTCCAGAGAAAGCTATCTCAGACACATAAGTGGTCATTGGAGTTATAGAGGGCACTTTATACAGGTTGCAGGGAAAGCCTGTTCAGGCTTTGGTACATGACAATGACAACCTATGTGAGTTGTGGCACAGGAGGTTGGGACACCTACACTAGAGGGAATTGTTGATTATGAGGGAGATTCTTACAGATCTTCCAGAGTTCAATATTGAGCAACATGGAGTGTGTAGAGGGTGTGCACTTGATAAGAATGCAAAGGCTTGTTTTCCAAGAAGCAAGAGTAGGGCCAAGAGGATTTGGATCTTATCCATTCAGATGTCAGTGGGCCAATGTCAATAGCATCAATACATGGATCATCATACTATGTGACATTTATTGATGATTTTTCCAACTTGGATCTTCTTTATGAATACCAAGGATGAGGTCTTCAGTCAGTTTCAAGAATTTAGAGCTCTGGTGGAGAACCAGACAAGGAAGAACATCAAGGTATTGAGGTCATATAATGGGGGAGAGTACACATCCAATGACTTCAAGGATTTCTACAAGGAAGCAGGGATCAAGAGGGATTTGATAGTCTCATACAACCTGTTAGCACTAGAAGATTCTCTCTGACTACTGGGAAGGCGTGCCTAACACATCTTAGTTATTTCAATGGTTTGGTTGTTAGATTAAAAAGTGGATTAGGTGGGTTTGATAGGTTGATGGTTTCGAAAATTTCATCTACTAAATCTCAAACGATGGAAATACCTCATATACTCAAGGGAATTCACTTTGACGGCAAGATAATTAATGGATAATTGATGCAGAGGAATAGAAAACATATATAAATATATAAGTGTCACAATTGTTCAACTCATATATCATTTGAAGATATTCAGACTCAAAATCATATTTTGAGTCTGAATCAAATATTGGAATACAAATTACAAAAATAGGTAATTGATAGTGAAATATTCACTATAATCGAAGCTAAATCTGTGTGAACATCAATGCATTGCATAAATGCTCATTATATTCAAGTAAGACAAAAAAGAAAGTACAAAGATACAAGATCCAACCATCAAAATGTTTGAATCCCTGAGTATGGGATGTTGCATGAATGAAGCTCTTTCTTACCACAATTTCTAGATCTTACTCTTTTCTTCCATCGGTTGATCTTCCTCCCAAGAGGAATCCTCTCAATAGTTCTCTCTCATGGACCCCCCTTTTCACACTACAAAATCATAGATTTTATAGAAAATTAAAATGGATGAGTTGTTGCAGGTTTTTCTGGGAAATAAAATCTATCTATAGAATAAATAAATAAATATATGGCTTGTTGATAGAAGATCCAGAGTGGTTGGATTTAATTTGCCAAAATTGAATCGAAAAACAATTTGGATGTTGATCTTTCTTATTAAAATTTAGGATATAGATTCACTGTTGATCGATCTTCTGCCTTTAAATTTGGAAGTGCTCGATCCATTTGACCCAAAAATACCTGCTTGAAATATGCTCTACCACTTGTTCCTCAAAGGTAGCACTCTAAACAACTTGCAATCAATTATATTTTATACTTCCAAACTACTCAGCACTTGACAATATAATAGTAATTTGAAGATTGGAGATCAAGAAATTCGTAGTAAATCTCATCTTGGTATTTATGCCTTCGAGAGATGTGGGATATAAAATGGAAGTTCAATCCACTGGTTTTACCACCTGGGCGCTTGATCTTTGCATTAAGAAGTTCACAAAGTGTTGGTCCTCAAAGCACCAACATTACAACAAATACCTTGAATGTTTCTTCAGAATACCCTCCTTAACTGATATTAGAATCATCATATTTGATTATTTCTTTCTTAGCACATCAAATCGGCTATGATGACTCTTGTCTTCGAGCTACTTTTATAGGCACGTAATTGGACAATGACCAACGATTGAAGTTTTTCAATTAGAGCAGACTCTCGAGATTGCATGCCTCATTGGAGGAGCTACTAAATTCTACTAGTTCCATTACATGACCAATTTGAAAATGAGGAAATAGTTTTATGAGGCATTGGCATGCCGATGTTCCATCCCTTTCACCCATGCGTTCAATGCACTCAATTTGAAACCCAAAAGTGCATTAATGTCTATAGCTTCATGATTTTCCTGTAAGGGCTCCACCAAGAAGCCTTGCATTGACAAAATAGCTATATTGAGAACACTAGCCCATTCCCAACATCCATCTCTGTGTTCTGCAAAACTATATGCACTGGATAAAGACATATTGATGACATAATTGTTTAGGTCGCTTCATCGGTAGGTGCTTTGACATTTGAATGCTCGGTCTTAATCCCACATACAATGGGGAATAAAGTTTAGAAAACTTTATATACACAACTGTCAATGCTTCTCATCGACACGTTGTGCACTTATATTGTTAACTGTTACAACTGTTAACTAATCCAACAGTTCGGTTCAACTAACAGACGGTTCAACTAACCGACTGTTCACCTGTCCGCATCCGCCTATAAATAATGTATCCGCATCCATTTTTTGAATAAGAAAGATTGATCTGTGTTCTCTGCGTTCTGTGTTAACCGTGGAGTTTTATTTGGCCTGTGTACAGTGGTATCAGAGCCACGTTTTTTAAACTCCATGCTATTTTGTGTGTCTGCGTGAGAGGGACAGCCAGTGCGTGTGAAGCATTGGCAACTCATGCTATTTTGTGTGCCTGCGTGAGAGGGAGAGCGAGTGCGCGTGAAGCATTGGCCAAGCAACTCCAGATTCGAGAGGAGCAGCCTGTTAAAACCGTCGTTTGCTGGTTGTTTTTGTTTCGTGCTGGTTTGTGCATGAAGGGTCTCGCTGTAAGGGAGATCGCAGTGGAGCAGCAAAGGACTGGGCCGGGCCTGTGTACTAAGCAGTCTACAGAGGCGTTGTTCAGCAGTCAAGGTCGTAGGTGTGGTTGTGAGATTTTTTTTTGAATTTCATTTACAGAGATTAGTTTACAATTCATTCATTAGTATCAATTGTGGGAGTGGCACTTTCCAGTCAAGAAAATTATCAAGAATGGTTTCGAAAAATTAAAAATACTCTTATTTTTAATGATTTATGGGAGGAAATTTGTGAAGGCAAGGATGACAATGACCCAAAGGAACCTACAGATGCCAGACAACTTGTAATTTGGAAGAGTAAAGATAAAAAGGCACATGCTTTAATTTCTGCCTCAGTCACTGAAGAGGTAAGTAGACATATTCTTTCCAGCACCACGGCGTTTAAAGCATTAGAGAAATTAAAAGATCTTTATGACTCCCATTCAGAGCTGGAAATTATACAATTGTTGATGAAGTTGTTTAATATGGAACTGAAAGATAATAATCCCATGAAGTTAGCTTCCGAAATTAGAGCTTTTTTTCATGATATTGACTCAACTGGTGTCAAAGTGGATTTACAACTCACAACATTTATTAAAGCCTTATATCCTACCTATTCACATTACTTAGAATCTCTTCAAGCTAGTGGACAGATGAAAGCCATGACTTTTGATACTCTT
>ML833200.1:0-18467 GCA_009831015.1 Picea engelmannii
GTACTGTCTCTAAAAGAGTGATTTTGAGAGATTGACAAGTGTAACTTTCTTCATGAAAATGATCTTAAAGAAGAGCTAGATCTTCTATCACCATGTCATTATCATGTCATCATCTTGATAACCAAAAATGAGGATAACATCTCCTATCGGGGTACCTCTGCACTGCTAGGTCAAGCATCCCATAAATATGACCCTAGGTGCACCACTACCCAATGGGCTAGTCTACCACTGCTCTCTGTTAGAAAATGACGAGATCAAGAGGCAGATCTAGAAACTGCTCCAAATTGGGAACATCCATCCAAAATCATCACCTTATGGGAGACCAATCGTGCTAGTGTAGAAGAAAGACGGGACCTAGCGAATATGCATTGATTACTGGGCCCTGAATAAAATCATAGTCTAAAACTAGTACCTTATTCCCTGAATCAATGACCTCCTTGATCAACTCACAGGGGACAAATACTTTAGTAAGATTGATAAAAATTCTAGCTACCACTAGGTCCCAATAGAACAAACAGATGTATGGAATACTTCCTTCAAGTCAAAAGCAGGTATTTTTGAATGGTTGGTCATGCCCTTTGGTTTGACAAATGCTCCAACAACTTTTATGAGGATGATGGAAAATATCCTATGACCTTTCACCAATACTTTTGTAGTGGTGTATCTAGATGACATCCTCATCCACAACAAGACTTGTGTGGAACACTTGCAACATATTCAGCAGGTTCTGCACACCCTGTGGCAACACAAACTATATGAAAACTTAGAAAAATGCTCCTTCGGCATGGATATGGTCCATTACTTAAGCTACATTGTTGATCAACATGGTGTGCATGTTGATCCAGCCAAGATTTAGTTCATCTGGGACTAGCCAGCCCCAACCACACTCATTGAACTTTGGAGCTTCTTGAACCTTGCCAATTTCTATCACAAGTTTGTGTTGGGATTCTCTCATATTGCATGGTCCCTCAGCCAAGTAACTAGGGGTGGAGGTAAGGAAAACTTTGTGTGGGGCCTATCTCAAAAGCAAGACTTCTATGACTTGAAGAATCATTTGTGCTCATCCTCGGTACTTTCATTACTGGACATACAACATCCCTTTGATATTGAGACAAATGATTTAGACTATGTTGTGGGAATCGTTCTCACTCAACACGGCCACCCCGTGGCATATCATAGTGAGAAATTATTATATGTTGTCTATAAGTACCCTAATTACGACAAAGAAATGTACTCCATTATGAAATCCTACCGCCAATGGAGACATTACATTCTTGGGAAGGATACAGTCATCCACATTGATTAAAATCCACTAAAGTTCATGCAGACCCAAGGAAAATTGCAGAATGACCTCCATAAGAAGTGGTCAACATACTTAAAGTAGTTACACCTCAACATCAATTATAAAACAAGAAGTACCAATCGAGTTATTGACTACCTCATCCGACCTCCAATCACGGCACTCACCACTGTACCAGACTCTTGCGGCCATGAGACCTATGGATGACCCCACCTCTACGAGACAGACTCTGACTTCTCCACCACGTACCAAATGTTGGGTGCCAACTCAGTGGTCACTAATTTCCATATTCAAGACAGGATGGTGTGTCGTCTGGGCCATCTTTGTGTTCGATCAAGCGAGCATGCGAAGCTGATTTGGGAAGTTCACTACAGTCGGGTGGCATGACACTTTGGCATCGAAAAGACAGTGGAAGTGCTACAAAAACATTTATATTGGTCGAAACTTCTATAGGATGTCGAAAAGTATATCAGTTTATGCACCTCTTGTGCTATTTCCAAACTGACCACTAAGAAACAGGGCATGTACACCCCTCTACATACTCCTAATAGGTCATGGGAATATATCCCAATGGACTACATGTTGGGCCTCTCATCCACCAAGAGGGGAAATGACTGTGTTTTTTTGGTTGTTGATCACTTTTCCAAGATGGCGATTCTAGCCACCTGCAAGAAGAACATCATAGCAGAAACCACTGCCAAGCTCTTTTTTTAATGAGTATGGGTACATTTTGGGATACCACAAACCATTATCTCAGACCGTGATAGTCGGTTCCTCAGCTCATTCTGGTCGAGCCTCTGGTCACTGCTAGATACCAATCTCACCAAATCCACTGCCTTCCACCCCCTGATAGATGGCCAAATTGAGGTCGTCAATCAGATGGTCGTACATATCCTACACATGTACAATTCAAAACACCCCCACACATAGGATGAGAGTATTCCCTATGTCCAACATAGCTACAATCGAGTCTTGCATAGCTAAACTAGCCACAACCCCTTTCAGGTGGGGTTGGATTCCAACCATTGGTCCCCATGGATGTTGCACTACCCCTGGCGACCACCTCAGTCGACTCGTCCCCTACTCCACCAGAAGTTGACAAAGCCACCCGATTCATTGAGTGGATCTAGCACATTTTCCAATAGGCTCAGGATATTCTAGAGAAGTCTAATGCCAAGTACAAGGAATGCCCTGATCAACATTGGGTGCCATGTAAGTTTCAGGTGGGCGACAAATTTTGGTTGCATTTACATAAAGAATGCCTTACAAGGCCCCATCGAAAGATTCTCCCACTCCTTTATGGGTTTAACACCATCACCAAGGTTATGGGTGACAATGTGTTTGATCTCAACATTCCCCCCTTCCTTGGTCTTCATCTAGTCTTCAACGTGGCTCTCCTTCGGCCATATTTCCCACCATTATTGGACACCTCAAAGATAGAAGAGAAATTGACACCAACAGAGATCAATCCTGATTGCATGCAATAGGCATCCAGTGATCATATTTTGGACACACGGATGAAGGGAAATCAACAGCAAAGGATCCAACTTTATCGAGTTGTCAAAGAAGGGCAGCTCCTGCACCAAGGAAAGTGGCTCACTTGGGGCCAAATTCAGTAGAAATTTCCTCATCTGATGGGGGAACTCAACACAATGGAGACCATTGTTTCCTAAGGAGGGAGGATTGATATATGTGGATATCGGTGGCCACCCACCTATTCCACTAGCTCGAAAAACAGTTTTCCACCTTGGCGGTTTTTCAGTAGTTTTTCGGGTTCCAAAATTCCAGGGCCATTTTGAGGCCCTAAACAACGTTTTTTGGGGGTTTGGGGCCCAGGTGACTACCGAAGGCATTAATTTGGGCCAATTGAAATTTTTTCTTCTTGGTTATACCTTTCCAACGGGCTATCGTGCGCCTAAAACGAAGATCATATGCAAAAGTTATGACCCCGAGAAGTTGATGTACTAACTTACCCAAACGGGGCCCACATGAATTTTGGTGCTTCATCTCCTAGGGTTAGGTTTGTGGATGTCTAGGGTTTTTTAAATTCCTGTTTATTGTAAAAAATGCCTTCAAATCCTTATTGTAACAATCTTCTTGCAAATGAGCACAACCATCACATCTGTTCTCAGAGATAAGCCGCCACCATTCCAACAAGCTTGTTTTCCGCTGCATGTTACAGTTTCAGCTTATTTCCTTATTGAATAGAAAACCAGTTTTATTGTATCTCTATTATTTTGTGTTAAGAATATTTTCATAATCTATATTCATTTCATGCTACTCATAAAATCTGAATCAGAATCCCCCCCCCCCTCCATGCAGAAATTCCAACACGGTGTTTTTCCTCCTCCGTCCTCCTTCACCAAATGTACGGGACTTCCCACCAAGGAAGCACAATCCAAATCCACCATTCCCTCTGGTGACAATGACTTTTCAGGTTCCCATTGGTTGAATAAATCCCCCCTGGAGGTTTTCCTCCTTAATTCTCTTGCTCTTGTCTATTGGAGAAATTTCTATTTTTGGCACACTAGTTCAGTGGGAGTTAAATGAATAGTTCTATTTTAGATAATCACTATTATGGTATTATGCATGCATGTATTATGTTATTATGCATGCATGCATTCTTCTATTATGGAATGTTATTTCCTATATATGAGTGTATTCCACTCATTCATTTTATCATATTGATCATCATCTATGTATCAATCATTAGCTCTGTTGTAACCTAGGTCTGCACCCCTACCTCAACTCTCTCTCTTCCCTATGGCTTCATTAATTTCTCCTCTTTGGGTTGGTAAAGTAAGTTTCCCATTACTGAATGACTTGGGTCTTATTCGTTTCTTTATGGATTGAGTCTGTGTGCATTTATTTTTTTGTCCTTCCTGAAAGGATAAAATTCATGTCGTATTTGGTTCGAAATGCTTGTCATCACGTTTTCCATTGATTGAGATCACAGCAGGTCGACCAAGTTTTTATATTCATAGGAAATTCCTATGGACAAACACAATGATTTAGAATGTACATTTTCGGGCCCAGATTGTCGAAAATAGCAGGGTAATTTTCAACGGTAAAGATCCTATAGGCCAATCAGATCAATGGCTCTCGTCTATTCAGAGGTGCAGAATTGCACAGAGTTTTACTTCAAGAATTATCCGAAGTGCTGAAATCCACAAGAGACAAAGTCCTGAAGACCCAAAAACCTGAACTAGATGAAGACCTGAAGAGTCGAAGTCCTGAAGAAAATATGGATTGTTCATCGGTCACGACTCGTGGCGACAAATCATTCACTTTGGATATTTTCATGCTTCACATTTGAGACTCCTGAAGCCCGAAGTGCTAAAGCATGTGGAAACCATCATTTGAGACACATGGCGCACTCATCAATCATGACACGTGGCACTCATTCCAGTTCATTTGGTGGTGACATTCACCCATTTCCACGTGACACGTGTCACCCTTCTTTCCATCACACATCAGCAGTCATGACATCTTATGATGTCGGGCCACCACATCACTTCGGTGATTTTCCTCTGGGAGATTTCCAAGCCTCACATTTGAAACTCCTGAAGCCCAGACTACCGAAGTGAATCTGGACCATCCATCAACGAGGACACGCGACATTAGATCATTCACTTCAGATATTTTTCATGTTTCACATTCAAAACACCCAAAGCTTGAAAGTCTGAAGTGAATCTAGACCATTGATCTCAAGTCAACGAGAACCGTCAATCCTTTCAGTAGGTAAACATCACCTAGATCACAGATCGTAATCAGATCAACGGTCGCAATTCATGGCGGGGACGTAAACTACCCGGACGTTAATTTTCCATAGCAGTCCCATGATTGGAACCATGGTATTGGTGGAAGGGTATGTGGAAACTTGTGGGGATTGTGAGCCCAAAAGTGGTGTAGACCCAAACCACCTTCGACAACTTCCACAATCACATGCTTATATTAAATCATGTCTCCATGTCGCCTCCATCTCACCTACACTCACACTCTTGCTAATGCTCACATTTCACAACCTTTCCTCCACTCACATCTTTCACCTCCACTCATTTCACTCACTACTCTCACTCCTCTCACCACCAGACACTTGTCCTCCACTCACCTCCACGTACTACAAATCCTCTGATATCACCTATCACCTCCATGCATCATGTCTTCCTATTGGAAGCTCGCTTCCATGTCTTCCTATTTACCACCAACTCATCACAGAGAAAGTGAGAAGAAGGTCCAGTTACAGTCGAGACAAATTGCGCTTAGCTTCCGAAAGCTCAGACACAAACAGAGAGTTAATTCTCAGTCACATCACGATGTAGGTTAGTTCCAAAACACTTCAGCACACTCTACTCATGTAGCCAGTTGTCTCCAGTGGCCTCCAATAGCTCACAGGCATTCCATCATTCAACCCAAAACTTTTTTCTGCCACTCTGAATCTTTTTCTTCCATCTCAGTTCCTCCAATGCATGCATTAGTTCTATCTCAGGGACAATAGTAGTTTCAGTTGATTAATTTCAGTGTTTCTTAGATTAGATACAAGAGCGATTTTATGTGTATGATAAGAACCACTCTTGCTGATTAAGTTCAGTATCTTAGTGAAGTTAATAAAAAAAATTACGAACATTTACCTAAATTTAGGTCTCAGTCCCCTATGGATGAGAACCTCTGCAACTCTTTTAAATAGTTAGTTTTTGGATATTGTAAAGGTCATATTTTTGGGAAAAGAATAGCAATACATCGGACTGGTTGGACCCATTCTATGCATGGATTAAATCTCTCTACCTGGTGAACATACTCTTGATGATAGTGTTTCATTCAAATCTTCATTTGTTTTTATTCTTATCTTGAATATATTTTTTGATTTGTGCAACATACATTTCATTTCCTTTCATCTATTGTATAACTTGTTTTTACTGATATGCAACCTATCAAACAATTAATTCTTCAGTGAAGATTTGTTTTATTTGCAACCTGTGGGAGTAATCGTGTTTATGATACATGTTTAATGTCTTGAAATAATATTTTAAGCATTGAACTTCTTGCAGCAAATTATTCATTGAGTAGTATGTTGTTTCCCCTTGTTTTTTATTATTTCATTGGTCTATCATTAGTGTGCCACCAGCCAAGTAGGAACCTTATTCGTATCATTCTACCTACCCAACCTTGCTTTTGTATTGATAGAATAAACCTCTAACCAACCAACAAAAAATTAAAAGAAACAATCATTATAAGTTGATAGGTGGCCTAGCTTTTCCCTTTAGCAATTAGGTGTAGACCTTAGGACCAACATCTTCTAGCGTTGTTGTCAGGGATGGAGTAACAAAATATATTTCCCTAGGAGAATGAAAATTGATCCGTTCTGACCTTTGATGGTGAACAAAGATCGGATACAAACAGACTGGCATATTTCACCTGGCAACTTCATTGAATAAAATTTAAAGAAGCAATACTGACACCCAAAAAGGGATTCAAAAGATCCAAATCTAAAAATAGCAAAGCCAAGAAAGCTCATTCTAGCCTTGAGAATAACATGGTAGTCTCTGGTCCATAAAGGAAGCTAAGAAAATCCACTGCAGCTCAGAGATATACTTCTGCCCTCAAGGGTAAAGCTGCAAACAAAGAGCCTACGTCTAATCACAATCACAAGAAGATGGAATTTTATAGCCCAAAGAATCATAATTCCAAAGAAGCTCAGACATGGTCAATGCCTGATTCCACTTCAGTATCCAATCCTGCATCCACCCCTATATCTCCCATAAATTTTCATATCTCTATTATTCAAGCCATGGTTGTAAACATGATGGACGCCATAATTGTTGCCAGATATGCACCCTAGTTGTTCCTGTAGCCTTGCATGCTTTCCCAGCCACAGATTACATGAAATATTTACCAAGATATAATGGGGTAGGAGAAGTAACTATTGAGGAACATCTGGTAGACTTTTGCACCTTCGCAGACAACTTTAACATTGATTATGCAAATGTGTGGATGAGGTTTTTTGTATAGAGTTTGGGTGGGGATGTTATAAAATGGTTCAGAGGTCTTCCTCCATCTTCCATTGTAGATATTGAGGAATTATATGAAACTTTCATAAAGAAATGGGGAGATAGGAGAGATTACCTCTACTACATCACTGAGTTTGGGGCCCTAAAGAGAAAGAATGGTGAATCTATTTCATATTTCACCATGAGATTCAATAAGATGTATGGTATAATCCCATATGAAATCAAACCAACTGAAGCCTCTTCCAAGATCACCTATGCCAATGCATTTGATGCATATTTCTCCCTCCTCCTGAAAGAGAGAATATCAACCACATTGTTGTCCATGCAGGAAGCAGCCATTGAAGTTGAATCTAATATTTTGGCATCATACAGACTAAAGGTTATACCTAATAAAGAGAAGAAAAAAAAAAAAGAGGATACCCCTACCTCCTCTAACTGAGCCACATCTGATCCCAAACTTGAGGAAATGACCAAAACCTTGAAGGATCTAACTTCTGAAATAGCTAAGCTAAAATGGGAATCCAAACAACCAAACAGAACTTTTCAAGGGGCTGGTAATATAAATCAGAATCATTTCAGAAGGCCTAATGATGCCCCCCCAATAATGCAGATAGAAAGAAGAAATTTTGATGATCAAAGGATAGTACCTCCTTTCCAAAATAATCAGATTGAGGAGATGGATGCAAACAATGATGTTGTGGATGATACTATTGTTATTTTCAATGAAACAAATTATTATACCATCCATTTAACACAGCAAGAATATGAAGTAGCACAATTTTCAAATCAATTTGGTGATCAGATAGGGGAGGAGGGAGTTATCCAAGGTCAACCTAAGAAGAAATATGATTTGAGGATGAGAAATGGAGCTTCCAAGGCCACTACCTATTATCGAAGAAAACAAGCTGAAGCTCCTCCCATGCCAAATCCAAGTAAAGGTATGTCATTTAAAACTCAACAATTTCCTCTATAAAAACCTACAGTCCCTAAAATAAAAGAGTCTAATAGGCCACCAACCTCTTTCAACCTAGAACATGAGCTGAGAAAAATCAAGATCCCTATACCTTTGACAAAATTGTTAAAAAAAAAACCTTTCAAGAAATCCATCATGAAAGTTCTCTAGCCAGTTCCTTATAGTGTATCTTATGATGTCATTAGTCTGCAGGATGAAAACCTAACCATTACCTTGGGCCCACACATTGAGGATGGATCTGATGCTTCTCCTCCTTTCTATATATATTTGAAAGTCCATAATAAGATCCTGCATAACTATCTTATGGACTCAGGAGCCGCTCACAATGTCATGCCCAAAATTGTTATGGAAGAAATAGGTCTAGAGATTACCAAACCTTACCAAAACCTGTACTCCTTTAACTCTAAGAAAGTAAACTTTTTGGGATTGATAAAGGATATGGTGGTTTCTCTAGCACAATTACCCATGAAGAGTATAGTGATGGACATTATGGTGGTTGATATTCCCCCAAAGTTTGGCATGCTCTTATATAGAACTTGGGCTAAGAAGGTTGGAGGATCATTACAAATGGACCTCACTTATGCCACCATTCCTGTGTCTGGAGGAGAACATAGGAGGCTATACCAAGAGGTAAGGTTAGCCTACATAGTCAATGATCATCAGAACCCAAGAAATCACCCCATTTATGTTGTTGAGGATGATATTGGTTCATCTATTTTTCATTTAAATGATGATGAACCTGAAATGAGAGTTAGCCAACGCATAGATCATCCATTAGCAGGTCAGTCAAACAAAGTATGGAAGATGTATTTCGATAGTTCTTCATCAAAAGAAGGATCTAGTGCAGGTATTCTCCTCATTTCCCCTTCAGAAGAAGTGATAACCCTCTCTTCTAAGCTGGAGTTTGAGACTACTAACACTATAGCTGAATATGAAGCTCTGGTGTTGGGACTGAGGGCTGCCAAAGACATGACCATTGGTTGTATAGCAGTTTTTGGGGACTCTGAGTTAATCATCAATCAAGTAAGGAACATATATCAGGCTAAGCAACAGAGGCTCAAGAAGTACATAATGAGGTATGGGATCTGATCGATAATTTATTTCTAGCATTTAACATTTCTTTCATTCCCAGAGAACAGAATCAGAAGGTTGATTCACTAGCCTTAGCTAGTAGCATTTTCAAGCCTCCCATTGGCCCAAATATTAAATATCAGGTGGAAATAAAACATAGAACAGCCATACCAGACAATATAAAACACTGGAAAGTCTTTAGGGATGATTTAGAGCTACAGATATTTCTACACACCATTGATGAATTTTCCAATATCTCAATTGATCAAGAAAGTCAAGAAGGTGAAAATGAGAAATTGGAAGATAAACAAGTATCTCATCTATTGAAGACATTGGCTAGTTGTTGTTCCAGAGTCTGTACTTAAGGCTTAGAAAGTACAGTGTCTAGGCATCCGAAAGTGAGTAAAGGATAAAAAGGGGGAAGAATCAACCTTTGCGAAAGGAATCTAAGGTTGTTTCCAGGTTGTTGTTGTCTCGCTTCTAACTGTTCCTAGATGTTTATATCTTGTTCAATCGCAACCCATGAACATTCAAGTTATACCCGAGTGGTGGTTGTTTTAAGTATGGTATCAAAAAGGTTCAAAGCGATATGAGTCTACTCCAACAAGTCGGGTTCAATATTAGGCTGTCTTGCAATGGGAATAGTCATAGAGGAACAGGAAAATTAAAGGAGAGTTCGACGTTTTTGATGTTGTATCAATTTGATCGTATAAAAGAGAATTTTGAATCCGATATTTGAAGATAAAGTGCAAACCAAAGGCCTTTTCCTGTAACTGAGTTATATTTTAAATAAATGGTGTGTGAAATGTGAGAAAAACATTAAGTTGTCTATAATGCGAGGCTCCTATCAAGGGAGAATCTCACCCTGTAAACAAAAGAAGAAAAAGATGAGAAGGAATATGACGAAGCATAAAATATGAAGATCTAAAGAGTTCACAGGTCTTGTACTTGCTAATAGCCAATACAAAGGAAAAACTATAAATGATATAGACGACTAAAAATTAATCACCATAGTAGAGGTTTTACTAAATTGCAGTAAAAACATTCATCAGATATATATATATATATATATGTGAAATGAAATTGAATATGAAATCACAGAGGAAACAAACTCATAACATAGTCTTGACGGAATCAGGAGTCTTCATATTACTTTGTATTAAATTTCAAAAGGAGAGAGTCTCTATTACAATCGACCAAAAAGGTCCAGCCTTTTTTCTTTCTTCTAATTTCATATTTATACAAACTTCTACATGATGGAATTTCAATCGTTCCAGGAGTTTTTTCGGTTACAAAAAAAGGAGATTAAACGTTTCAATTCTTTGTCTCTATCCTTCTTTCAGGCAAATGGAACACTTTCCTTTCTTTTCTCTTCGAGTTCTAAAAACATAACAAATGGACACTTGTCATTTTTTGATACTGAAAACCTACCCCTTCACATGCTCGGTGCAAGTGACGCACCTCTCCACCAACTGGGATATCAACCTGGAAGGTTCTATTTGATTATTTTCCTCAAAAGTGTAACAATCCTTCACTAATTGTGGCAACTTTCCTTCTACCTGTCGGTCTTCGACGCTGATAGAACATAAATGTACACTTGGTTTTATTATCCATTTATCTACTTGGATTATATCTGTCTGGGTTATCTGTGATATTTCAGCCAACTCTCTTTCCTCATTCTCCTTGATATTGAGCAGGTGGTTGGATATATTAATCTGGCCTAGTGCCTCAGTGTTGTTTTCACTATCGAGATCCAACAACCTCCCATCTATGAAACTGAAAGTTTCTCCACAAGAGTTTCTTACCTTTTTAGCTTGTTGTCTGCCTTTTGATATGTTACACTCCTATGCCTTCAGCAAGATGTTACCTCGGGTCTTCTCTGGGATGGAAAGCCTGGAACTACTGCCCGTTTCCTTTTTTGTTGTGTCTATAACAGCCTCTTGGAAAATGACCCAAGCTGCCCTAGCTTCTTTTTCTCTGAAGGAGATGTTTTCCAGTATTTGATCAATGAGTTGGAAGTGGTTTTGAATAGTTTCCACTTTAGCAAGTAAATCTTGTTGAGATACCGATACTCTTTTTCGGATTTCTATGGCTTGGGATTGGAATATCCCAATATCTATCATCTGGATTTCGGTGAAATTTAATTTTTCCTATAACTGCCCTATCAATTCTCCTTGTTGGCTTATCTGTGATTGGTTGGTCTGAGCCATCTGTTGTGTCTGTTCAAGATTGGATTTGAGTCACTCGATTTCCTTTTGATCAGTTTCCCTAGCTAGCTCTATACATGTATTTGCCTGATCTCTGGCGACTGCTTCTATTGTAGCCAAGTTATCCTCCAAAGTTTTGATCAAGCGGTTTTTCTGATTCAACTATTATTTTAGGGACTCGACAGAATATTGGTTGGTTGTAGCAAAAGCGCCCAATGTCCCTGCTATATGAATTGCAAATTCCTCTTTTTCATGGCCCTCCCATCAACAAGGATTTTAAATTTCTTAGCTACCATGCATGCTTCTTGATAAAGTTCTTGTATCACAACGACTTTTCTCTTCTTATCGAAGAAAACTTTGTTCGGAGGCAACTCTTCCACAATTATGGGCATTAGTTCTTCGTCAAAAATCCATCCTGCTTCTGGGATCCCCTTTGTGGACTGTAGGGGAGTAACAGAAATGATGGGGTTGTCGATCTGCTTGGATGATTTCCCTGGGGTAACGACCCAGGATGGCCTGCTTGGAGGGTTGGGGATCTCGACTTCCTGTTTTGGGCCCCTTGTTTGCTTCTTCTTTTCCTAGTGTTCCTCTTGGTCAGGTCCTAAATCTTTGGAGACCTTGTCTTCCATTTTTTGTACATCTGCATTTGGCGAGTTCTTACCCTGTAAGACTGGGGGAAGGAAGCTTCGTCGGTGTTCCTGAAATTTGAAGAAATCAACCATCTCCTCGAGCGACGGTGTTTGGAAACGACTTAGGACCTCAGCATAGGATCTCAACCCTCATAATATGTCATCATGAGGCAAATGCTCATGTGCATACCTTTTAAGGCCACAACTTGCCATGTGATTACCCACGATCTTGTGTGGGTCGTGCTTCTTGAACTCAATGTGGACTAATTTAATATCCTCCAAATTCGTTTCCTCAGCTTTTGCGTGTCTAAAATCTAATAAAGAATATGTGTTCAAATGAATGGCAAAGGGAGGCCATGCCTTCTTTGAAAATCCTTTAAGCTCTTTGCTTATGCCACCAATCATATTTTGCCTAGCGATTTCGTGACAAACTAGCCTATCCAATATGAATAATGGTAGAGCATAGGGGGGAACAAAGGTGTCAAAAACCTTGATGTATGAAAATTCCACCTCTACATACCAGTCGGCCACATCGATTAAGTTGGTGGCGATGCTATCTGAAATCCTGGGCGGTGGGTTGCCGAATATGGAGATATGCATTGGTATCATTAACCAATTGAAAATTTCATATATAAATTATATTGCCTTATCTTCCCAAAGTTTGGAGTGGTAGACATGGATAGGCTCAACCTCGGATGGAGTCTAGCTCCAGCTCATTAGAGAGAAAGGTGTCATGAAACAGACATCATCCATGATGTAGGAAGACATAAAAAATGAAGTGGCCTTTCCATTGGCCCTCTGTATCTGATATTCAGTAATCCTGCTAGTTAAACTATCTGACAACAATTTATCCCAATCGAAAGAATAGCCTTCAGTGACTGTATGAATGAGAGGCACCCACAAGAGAAAAAAATGTGTGGTTTCCTCCTTCCCATACAACAGACTGGTCATCATTGCTATATATTTGAATTGTGGTTCCAGGGATGAGATTGAATAAACTTCGTTACCGTCCATCCTGAACTTTGCGGGGTGTGAGACCCAATCCTTGGCAATTTTTTGTCGTATTGCTCACATTCTTTCCGCTTAAAACCCTCCAGAAACTCGGCATTGTGTGAGAAGTTTGGTGTGGGTGACAATTAGTACATCACCTGCAAATGTTTTGGTTTGAAGGTCCCAATGGTCACCTCCTGCTCGCTGATAATAGTTGTGGTCAGGATATCCACATGATCTAATGCCCATCGGATCATATCATAATAAAGAAGGAGTCGTGGCCTGGCCGCTATCTTATGCATCTTTGCGTGAACGAAGATTTTGTATTTGGTAGCCAAATCATCCTTCTCATTATCACTAGAATCATCTAAGCAGTTCACCAATTCGGACTGAAGAACCTCGTAGACGTATGACCAGGTCCTGACAGAATCAATACTTTGGGGTGAAGTATCGGAAATAGTATCTAAGCCTTGACCTGAAATCTCAGCAATCACCTTGGACGCTTTTCATGGAGCCATGATAGAGGACTTTGATTTATCTCTCCTATAGTAAAAATGTGTATACATATAGAAATTAGCCTGGCAAGAAAATCTTCTTTGCACAAAATAGAAATGAAATTTGAAACAATGAGAGAAAGAACTCTATATCTCGACCATTTAAAACCTCGGGGTCCTTATGAACAGAACATTCAAATCATTTTTAGAGAAATATTCAACAATAAAAACAATATCTTTACCTATCACTTCACCTCATTTCAAATAAATGCCATAAATTTTGACAGGTCGTAACACACGTTAGCACAAAAACATTTAAAATTAACCCATAGACGGTGCATGTTACTATTCATATTAATGCAGTAATTAATCTGTCTTATCTTCTTTAATTAGGCTTTCTTTAAACTTAAATCACATCGGGAGATTTCACCACATTCACCACATCGGGAGATTTCACTCCTATCTTTCGAGCCCCTAAAACCCGAGATCACGATGACACGATCTACTTAAGCAAAAATGTGATCCGGATTAAGTGTTTAATTAATATCGTGATTTCACGACTTGGGGCTATGAAAGTATAGTTTCTTGGAAGAGTGAATGTCAAGTCACAAAACCCCAACATTGTTTAACTACGGTTTAAAATGACTTACCCTTGACACTAACCCGGGTGACTTTTGAAACTAGCTCTCAACTTCGCCTATCGGAGTTATGACGGTAATACTTTTGGGGAGACCGATCCCGAAGACATGAAATCCCAACAACACTTTAACTAAGGTTTAAGAACTTTACTCTCGATGCTAACCTGGGTAATCTTTCAAGGTTGTTTCGCGACTTCGCGCATCAGGGCTTGGAAACCGTGTGACTTGTAACTCCTGAAACGTGATATCCTGAGGTATATAAAAGTGAAAAAATCTCGTTTAATGGTTAAATGGTAATGTCTTAGGAGTACAACGACCATCGCCACTTCGCAAATCAGGATTACTGAGATTTTCAGTGGGTAAAGCTCACGAAGTAAAAGAAAACTTAAAGGCCTACCTTTGATTTTAAGAATTACATTTAAACCAGTTGAGAAAGGCGACTCCAACATAGGCTCCAAATAGGGATCCTGTCTTCCTACGAGACGGGAAGAACAGTAGACCACGTGCCTGTATTGGGTAAATGGAGTCATTGGTTTTACTTCTGCGAAACTTTCTTAAGGAAAGGGGATATAGAGGGAAGAAGAGATTTCGTCTTTTACTTATGAAAATATTTTCAACACTCAAATGCATTTCAAACTCGGTTGTAGCCCCTTTCATGACTTTCTCTTTCTCATTACCGAATTCAGGTCTGCATTAAGACAATCAAAACAGTCCTAGGAAATCCAACAGATATTGTGGCTTTTGGCTTGCATCAAACGAAGTTTATTACATGTTTTTAATCGAGGAGCCCTGTCTAAACTTAGGATGCAAATATGGTTTCAAGAAAGTTGATTACCAGAGTAGAGTGAGATTCATGTATAATAGCCTTACAAATATCTCATATATTGCTTCATTGCCAGTGAGCCTGTTCAGTACCCTGGTGAAGTTATCTGGCCCTTTTTATTGAATTTACTTTCACCACTTCGAAATATATTCATGCATTTAAATGATGAGACGAGGGCAATCATTTCTGAATTTATTTTCATCGTCTCTTTGGACTAGATGGGGGCAATCAAATATGAATTTCCTTTCACCATTTGTCTTATAATTTACTTTTTAGAACACAAAGTGGGGGCAATCAGTTTGTATGAGGGATGATATCTGTGTAATATTTGCAGTGGAGGTCTGTCAAATTGCTTTGATTACTCGATACCAACCTTCCTTTCACTTTCAAAACACCTTATCCCACAGGGAAAATGGGAAAGATTACTTCCAGGGGCCTTCTTTCGAGCAAGCCTCAATCCTTCGAAATTGTTAAAAAACCTAGAAGAGTCAGGATCAACCTACGCATAACTTTGTTTAGTAAGAGATTGAGGAGTTGTGAAGACTAGCTTACTTTCTGAAATCTACTTTACAGCTTCCAAAGCTAAAACATAATCTATTCTCCCTATGTATGGAACCCGGAAAGATGCTTGGTTTTTTAAGAAGGTAAGAAGGTAAGTCTGCGGACAGAAAAAGGGTGACAGAGAGAAATCTGGGATTTGAAACACGGGGATTATAGACTAAAATTGACTTTTGGGACCCTTTTTCGGAGACGCTTTACTTTCTCTACTTATTTTAATTACCCCCTATCTTTGTCTAGGTCAAACTCTTAGGACCCAAAGTAAGGAGTCATTCTTTTAATCACCAATCAAGTGAAAACATCATATTTATGAGATCATTATGGCGCTTTGGGGACCTTCATTTTTAAAAATAAAATTCTTAGGAATTTCATACCTTTGCCTTACCATTTTGTTTTCTTTTAAAATAACGGAAAACTTTTTCTATCCCCTGTTTTCAGCGAATTTATTTTCCGATATATGACTTTTTTTTTACTCCTTTCCCTCATTTGGAATGCAATCCGGAATCCTGTAAACACGAAGAGTATCAGGTTTTTTTTTTTTTTTTTTTCTTAAAAGAGATGAATGCATTGAAAATTTCACGTCTCTACTTTTACAAAAATCACCGACCTAATTAATTAGTGGTGAAAGTAAACTTACCAAAGAGAAATCATGAAATAGAAAGAAAACACAAACCGATATATACAATGGAAATTTGTTGGGAACCAATTATTGCATGTAGTGTTTTAAATAACACCCGTTGACAGGGGCGTTGAAAATTTTACCGTCCATATTTTCTAATAGAAACGAATTTTTTCCTTCAGGAGCTATGATTTTGAATGGTCCGTACCATATATGATCAAATTTACCGTGTTTTTCCAAGTATTCCTTCCTAGCATCCCATTTCAAGACCAAATCGTCGGGGAGAAACTCTTTGTCTTTTTCCTTATAGTCGAATAATGTTTTCATGTCGTCTTGGTATTTCTGCAACCTTTCGTCCACTTTGACCCTGTGTTGTTGTACTTCAATCAGTTGGTTTATCCTTATTGTGACAGGATTCGATTCTTCTTTCTCATCTTGCCAAAGTTTCATTACGAGAAGTGCTAGATTTATGGGTAACACCACGTCGGTCCCGTACACCATTTGGAAAGGCGAAGTGCCAATAGAATTTTTCGTGCCTATCCGATTTTCCCATAAAACGTATTTCAAATGTACGTGCCAAGATTTTTTGTTCTCATTCAACACTTTCTTAATTATATTGATCAGAATCTTGTTTGAAGACTCAACTAGTCCATTTCCATGAGGGTAATATGTCATGGAATGGTCGAGCACGATATTGTATTTTTGGCAAAAACTAATCATAGCCATAGATTTAAAATCCTGGGTGTTATCTCTGACTATCTTTCGAGGGCAGCCAAATCTAGACAAAATGTTCTCTTCTGGGAAATCTATTACCACCAAATTAGTTTCCCTTCTGGTTGGAATAGCCTCCACCCATTTAGTGAAGTAATCTATGGCAATCAGGATCCATTTATGTTGAGCGCTAGAATGGGAGTTAATTTCACCTATAAAATCTAGTCCCCATTGCTGAAAAGGGGCTTCTGTCTTGACCGGAACCAATGGTAGCGCTGGGATTTTATGCTTGCCTGCAAACAATTAGCAAGGGTTACAGGTTTTGAATTTGGCATTGACGTCTGAGAAAAGTTTTGGCCAATAATACCCTACCCTCAAGATCTTATAAGTTGTCACCCTCCAAGTGTGATGTCCCCCGCACACTCCTTCGTGAAATTTACTTATGACCTTCTATGTTTCTAATTCAACCAAACAAGCCAATAGGAAGCCAAGTGGGTCCTTCCAATATAATTGACTTTCATATATACAGTACTTGACCGCATGCAGTTTTAGCGTCCTGGCTTTGGATGGGGATAAATCACTTGGGCATTTCAAGGTCAGCAAGTAGGAAACTATGTTTTTGTACCAATCAGATGAGGCAAACTTCTCTTTGATTCTGATTGCACTTGTTTTCTCATTGAGCTTGTTCATGTCCACGTCCTCTTCACATCCATGTAGGCCATTTATATTGAGGGCTCTGAAATTTGATTCAGCTAAGAGTTTATCCAAACCTTGTCCCTTTATTAGTCTCATCGGTTTTATCTCCAAATCAAATTCTTGAATTTTAGTGAGCCACAGTCCCCTTTTGCCATCATTGTCGAACTTAACCAAAATATCTTTTATGGAGCTGGTGGGTACATATGAAATTACCTTGGAATGCAACACGTAAGTTCTGAAATATTTTAATTCCTTCACCATAGCGTACACTTGTTTTTCCATTATATCGTATTTGAGTTCAACGTCTCTGAGACTTTTACTGAAAAAGGCTATCGGTTTCTCGAAACCTTCTTCATTTTTTTGGAGGAGTACCGTGGAAAGTGTATGTTTGGAGGCGAACGAGAAAATAAGAAAATCCTTTAGATAATCAAGGCTTTCCAGTACAGGTGCCTCTCTTATAACCTTCTTGATCCATGCAAACGATGCTTTGGCCTCTACTATCCATTTCACTTTGATTTTCTTCTTTAGCATATCTATGATCAATTTCACAATTTCAGCAAAGTTTGGGATAAATCTCCTCAAAAAATTTATTTTTCCTAAGAAGGACTGAATTTCTTTTACATTTCTAGGAATATTTATAGTGTCTATAGCTTCAACCCTGCTAGGATCAATTTTAATTCCATCTCGAGACACAATATGGCCCAAGAGTTTACCTTCTTGCATGGCAAAGTGAGACTTTTTGGGGTTTAA
>ML833200.1:25545-39114 GCA_009831015.1 Picea engelmannii
TCAAGCAATGTAATGAGACATGAAGAGAAATATTGTATTTGGAGCGGTAGCTCAATAGGAGGATGCCCCCTCGAAGAGGCAAGTGAACAGGAGAGGATCCCTTCCATAATAGGATCCATTGTATGGTGTTTCCCTACCTCAAGAGTTTCTATAATAAAGTTATGTTTTTCTATATTGTTCTTCTATATCTGTTGTGGTGATTTTGTATTCAGTCTTTGGATCTTAACATGTTTTCACTATCGAGATCCAACAACCTCCCATCTATGAAACCGAAAGTTTCTTCACAAGAGTTTCTTACCTCTTTAGCTTGTTGTCTGCCTTCTGATATGTTACGCTCCCATGCCTTCAACAAGATGTTACCTCAGGTATGCTCTGGGATGGAAATCCTGGAACTACTACCCGTTTCCTTTTTTTTATGGCTATAACAACCTCTTGGAAAATGACCCGTGCTGCCCCAGCTTCTTTTTCTCTGAAGGAGATGTTTGCCAGTACTTAATCAATGAGTTGGCAGTGGTTTTGAATAGTTTCCACTTTAGCAAGTAAATCTTGTTGAGTTGTCGATACTCTTTTTCTTATTTCTATGGCTTGGGATTGGAATATCCTGATATCTATCATCTGGCTTTCGACGAAATTTAATTTGGCCTGTAACTTCCCTTTCAATTCTCCTTGCTAGATTATCTGTGATTGGTTGGTCTAAGCCATCTGTTGTGTCTGTTTGAGATCGGATTCGAGCTGCTTGATTTCCTTTTGATCGGTTTCCCTAGCTAGCTCTATACCTGTATTTGCCTGATCTCTGGTAGTTTCTTCTGTTGTAGCCAACTTATCCTCCAAAGTTTTGATCAAGCGGTTTTTCCACTTCAACTGTTATTTTAGGGACTCGACAGAATATTGGTTGGTTGTAGCAAAAGCCCCCAATACCCTTGCTATCTGAGTTGCAAATTCCTCTTTTTTCATGGCCCTCCCATCAGCAAGGATTTTAAATTTCTTAGCTACAGTGCATGCTTCTTGATAAAGTTCTTGTCTCACAATGGCCTTTCTCTTCTTATCGAAGAAAAATTCATTCAGAGGCAACTCTTCCACAGTTATGGGTGTTAGTTATTCACCGAAAATCCATCCTACTTCTGGGATCCCCTTTGTGGACTATAGGGGAGTAACATAAATGATGGGGTTGCCAATCTATTTGGATGATTTCCCCGGGGTAACAACCGAGGATGGCTTGCTTGGAGGGTTGGGGATCTCAGCTTCCTGTTTCAGGCCCCCCGTTTGCTTCTTCTTTTCCTGGTGTTCCTCTTGTTCAGGTCCTAAATCTTTGGAGCCCTTGGCTTCCATTTGTTGTACATCTGCAGTTGGCAAGTTCTTACCCTGTAAGACTAGGGGAAGGCAGCTACACCGATGTTCCTGAAATTTGAAGAAATCAACCATCTCCTCGGGCGACAAGGTTTGGATCCAACTTAGGACCTCGACATAGGATCTCACCCCTCGGAAGATGTCTTCATGAGGCGAATGCTCATGTTCATACCTTTTAAGGCCACAACTTGCCATGTGATTATCCACGATCCTGTGTGGGTCATGCTTCTTGAACTCAATGTGGACTAATTTAATATCCTCCAAATTCATTGCCTCATCTTTTGCGTGTCCGAAATCTAATAAAGAATATGTGTTCAAATGAATGGGGAAGGGCAGCCATACCTTCTTTGAAAATCCTTTAAGCTCTTTGCTTATGCCACCAATCACAGTTTGCCTAGCGATTTTGTGACAAACAAGCCTATCCTGTATGAATAATGATAGAGCATAGGGGGGAACAAAGGTGTCTAAAACCCTGATGTATGAAAATTATGCCTCTACGTACCATTCGGCCACGTCGCTTAAGTTGGTGGCGATGCTATCTGAAATCCTAGGCAGTAGGTTGTCGAAGATGGAGATATGCATTGGTACCATTACCCAATTGAAAATTTCATATATAAATTATGTTGCCTTATCTTCCCAAAGTTTGGAGTTGTAAACATGGATAGGCTCAGCCTCAAATGGAGTCCAGCTCCAGCTCATTAGAGGGAAAGGCATCATGAAACATACATCATCCATGATGTAGGCGGACATAAAAAATGAAGCAGCCTTTCCATTCGCCCTATGCATCTGATATTCAGTAATCCGGCTGGTTAAACTATCTGACAACAATTTAGCCCAGTCGAAAGAACAACCTTCAGCGACTGTATGAATGAGAGGTACCCACGGGAGAAAACAATGTGTGTTGTCCTCCTTCCCATACAAATGGCAGGTCATCATTGCTATATATTTGAATTGTAGTTCCAGGGAGGAGATTGAATAAACTCAGTTACCGTCCGCCCTAAACTTTGCAGGGTGAGAGACCCAATCCTTGATCAAATCAGACAAATTTATGTTGTATTGCTCGCATTCTTTCCGCTTAAAACCCTCCAAAAACTCGGCATTGTGTGAGAAGTTTGGTGTGGGTGACAATTGGTACATCGCCTACAAATGTTCTGGTCTGAAGGTCCCAATGGTCACCTTCTGATCGCTGATAATAGTTCTGGTCGGGATATCCACATGATCTAATGCCCATCGGATCATATCATAATAAGGAAGGAGTCGTGGCCTGGCCGCTATCTTATGCATCTCTGCTTGAACGACAATTTTGTATTTGGTGGCCAAATCATTCTTCTCATTATCACTAGAATCATCTGAACAGTTCACGAATTCGGATTGAAGAACCTCAGAGACGTATGACCAGGTCCTGACAGAATCAATACTTCGGGGTGAATTATCAGAAACAGTATCTGAGCCTTGACCTGAACTCTCAGTAATTGCCTTGGACACTTTTCATGGAGCCATGATAGAGGACTCTGATTTATCTCTCTTGTAGTAAAAATGCATATACATACAGAAATTAGCCTAGTGAGAAAAGCTTCTTTGCACAAAATAGAAATGAAATTTGAAACAATGAGAGAAAGAACTCTATATCTCGACCATTTAAAACCCCGGTGTCCTTATGAATAGAACGGTCAAATCATTTTTAAAGAAAGATTCAGCAATAAAAACAATATCTTTACCTATCACTTCACCTCATTTCAAATAAATGCCATAATTTTGACGGGTCGTAACACACGTTAGCGCAAAAAACATTTAAAATTAACCCATATATGGTGCGTGTTACTATTCATATTAATACACTGATTAATCTGGCTTAGCTTCTTTAATTAAGGTTTCTTTAAACTTAAATCACCCTTTTCGGCGTTCTCTGCATCGGGACATTTCACTCCGATCTTTCGAGCCCCTAAAACTCGAGATCGCAATAACGCAATCTAGTTAAGAAAAACCATGATCTAGATTAAGTGTTTAATTAGTCAGTGTTTAATTAATATCATGATTTCATGAATCGAGGCTACGAAAGTATAGTTTCTTGGAAGAGTGAATTCTGAGTCGCGAAACCCCAACATTGTTTAACTACGGTTTAAAACGACTTACCATTGACACTAACCCGGATGACTTTTGAAACTATCTCGCAACTTCACCTATCGGAGTTATGACGGTAAGACTTTTGGGGAGAGCGATCATCGAGACGCAAAATCCCAACAACACTTTAACTAAGGTTTAAGGAACTTTACTCTCGATGCTAACCTGGGTAAGCTTTCAAGGTTGTTTCACGACTTCGTGCATCAGGGCTTGGAAACCATGTGACTTGTAACTCCTGAAACGCGATATCCCAAGGTATATAAAAGTGAAAAAATCTCATTTAACAGTTAAATGGTAATGGATTAGAAGTACAACAACCATCACCACTTTGCAAATCAGGACTACTGATATTTTTAGTGGGTAAAGGTCACAAAGTAAAAGACAACTTAAAGGCCAACCTTTGATTTTAATAATTACATTTAAACCAGTTGAGAAAGGCGGCTCCAACATTAGTCATGATATTGTGGAGCTGAAAAACAACCATATTCCAAAAGGACTAGTTCCTTGGGAGAGAGTTTTTGATAGTAACTATGTTTACAAAGGAGATGCCATGAAGAGTCGAGACGAAGAGGTGGTAGATTGCAATATTGGGACCACTGAGAATCCTAAGATGATCAAGTGGTCCAAAGCATTAGTTACAGAACAAAAGGGTAGGTATGTCAGTCTCATTAAAAAGTTTGTTGATACTTTTTCATGGTCCTATGAAGATTTGAAGACATTTGACACTGACATTTTCCAGCACAAGATCCATCTAAAAATTGGCTCCAAGCCATTCAGATAGAAGATTAGACAGTTTAATCCCATGTTAATGTCCATAATTAAGAAAGAGATGAAAATAATGTTGGATGCCAAGATTATTGTACCATTGAGGTATTCAAGCTGGGTGGACAACTTAGTACCTTTAAGGAATAAAAGTGGTGAGATACGCTTGTGTGTTGACTTCATAAATCTCAAAAAGTGTTCTCTGAAGGATAATTATCCCATCCCCAAGATGGTTCATATTTTATAGAGGGTGGTGGGTGCACATAGAATTTCCTTATTAGATGGATACTCTAGTTATAACCAAATAGCAATTTGTGAAGAAGATAAATAAAAAATAGCATTCACTACCCCATGGGGAACATTCATGTATGAAAATATGCCCTTTGGGCTGACAAACGTAGGGGCCACTTTTCAGAGGGACATGGGCATAGCTTTTGCGGGGGGAAAAGATAAATTTATGGTTATATACTGGGATGACATAACCATTTTCTCCAAGTCTGATGATGAACATTTGTAGCATTTGGAGCAGGTTTTCAAGAAGTTCAGGAGGTATGGAATATCCCTGAATCCTAGGAAATCTCACTTTTCCATGCCAGAAGGAAATCTCCTAGGCCACATCATATCAGCGAGATGTATAAAAATTGATCCAAAGAGGGTTTGTGCCATTCAACAGATTGAGATCCCTAGAAATAAAAAGTATTTCCATTCTTTTATTGGTAAGATAAACTTCCTCAGACGTTTTGTGCCAAATTTTGTTGAAATTTTCAAGCCTATTACTAACATGTTGAAGAAAGATGTTGTGATAAAATGGTCCCTGGAGGAAAAATCATCTTTCCAAATGATCAAACAATATTTAGTTGAAGCACTTCTATTGGCCAACCCTAACTATACCAAAGATTTATTCATCTTCTCCTTTTCTTCAGAGGAAATAATTGTTGTTGTATTGTTGCAAAAAAATGAAGAAGGGCATGAGGAACCAATATCCTTTTTCAGTAGAGCCCTCCGATATGTTGAGCTAAAGTATGATATATTAGACAAACAGGCTTATGCATTGGTCAAAGCACTCAAATCCTTCAGGGTTTATGTACTACAATCTAACATAACAACCTTTGTTCCTAGTAGCAGTGTCAAAGAGATTCTGGTCCAACTAGACAATGAGGGAAAAAGAGGAAAATGGATTGTCAAACTGTTGGAATATGACCTGCACATAAAGCCCACCAAGTTGATCAAGGGACAAGGATTGGCCAAATTGCTATCAGAATCAAACTGTAAGGTGCTAGAATTACATCAAATCTTCACCCAATCAGACGCACTCATCATACAGCCTAGAAAAGACAACTTACAGGTATTTGAAAACTACTCCCCTTCACCTTGGTATAAAAAAATCATCCATTTTCTGCAGCATTTTGAAAGTCCACCAGATGTGAAGAAGAAAAAGGCCAGGTCTCTCAAATTGAATTCCATCAAATTCTGCATTTCAAACCAGAGCTTGTATTGGAGAGATCATGATGGCATCCTGTTAAAGTGCCTTGATGAAAATGAATCCAAACAATTCACATCAAAAATGCACAAAGAAGTATGTAGAGGGCACCAGCATTGGAAGGCCATAGCTCTCAATATCCTGAGGGCGGGATACTACTGGCCCACCCTTTTCTCTGATGTGTTTTCCACTGTTAGAGCCTGCAATGAATGTCAAATGTTTGCAGGGAAACAAAAGTTACTATCATTGCCAGGGATGATTTTAGGAGCTAAATTTCGCTCATGGGATAATTTTCCATGGTTTTTCCAAAAATGAGATTCGCTATTTTAAAAATAATTCGCCCAAATTCTATAGGATAAAATTATTTTACCTTAAAAATCTCCAAAATTTTATAAAAACTATATACAATCCTTAGAAATTTGAATATTTTTACAAAAATATCGCCAAACATTTATAGTTGGCATATGAAGGATTAGTAAGATTCGCCAAGGTTTCTACATTTTAAAATAAATTTCCATCTTTAAAATCATCCCTGATCACTGCCCCTTAAACCTATCAATTCCAATATTTTGTTTCAGCAATGGGGGTTAGACTTCACAGGAGAGATAAATCTGCACTCTAGTGGACAACACAAGTGGACTCTCATTGCCACCGACTACTTCACCAAATGGATTGAGGTTGTCCCCACTAAGAATGCCACTGACAAGGTGATCATCAATTTCCTGGAAACTAATATTTTTTCCAGATTTGGTTTCCCCAGCAAGATTGTAACAGAAAATTCCCAAGAGTTTAAGTCCAAATCCATGATTTACTTCTATGGAAGTCATAACATCTCCTTGACACATTCCACACCCTATTACCCTCATGGAAATGGCCTGGAAGAATCATCAAACAAGACTCTCATCAGGATCATTAAGAAGTTGTTGACTGAAAATAAGAAATCCTAGGACTCTAAACTTAAAGATGATTTATGGGCTGACAGAATTAGAACTGAGAAGTCTCTAGGAACCTCACCATTCCATCTTGTTTATGGAATAGACGTTGTTTTTCCCACTCAGCTTGGTATACTAGTTCTAAAATTATTGCAGGAAGAGATTGATAAATCGAATGACATCCAAAGGAGAATCTTCCAGATTATATAATTTCAGCAAAGAAGAGAAGCATTTGATCGAAGGACAGAGGCATACTAGAGAAAGATCAAATCATCCTTTGATAAGAAAACCAAGAAGGACATTTTTCAGGAAGGTGACCTAGTCTTGAGGTGGGATGCCTGAAGGGATGACAAGTCCAAGTATGGTAAATTTGATAGCCTCTGGTTTGGTCCTTTTAAGGTGGTTGAAGTTCTGAACAACAACATGTTTTTCCTGCACCATCTAGATGATACAAATATATTTGGAGGCCTAGTAAATGGGCGCTTATTGAAGAAATATTTTGTTTAAAGACGATGGAAGGTCCCTCTTGTACCATAGATGCTTTCATTTATTATTGTTTTTTATTAGTTAGTTGTGTGTGAATACAGACTTCATATCCCAACAAGGCGCTAGGGTGTAGTTTTAGTTTTTAATTCAATAAAATACATGGTTGAGGGACAGTAACAGATACACAAGGCTGACAGATGGAAACAAAGGTAAGTGATGGAAGTTAAGAGCAGTTATTAAATCTCATGCACCGATCTACAGTCCTTATCACCTCACAAGGATGAGCTATCCCTAGTTGGAGCCAACGTTGTAACCTAGGTCTGCACCCCTACCTCTCCTCTCTCTCTCTTCCCTATGCCTTCATCAAATTCTCCTCTTTGGGTTGGTTAAGTCAGTTTCCCATTACTGAATGAATTGGGTCTTATTCGTTTCTTTCTAGCTTGAGTCTATGCACATTTATTTTTTTGTCCTTCCTGAAAGGATAAAATTCATGTTGTATTTGGTTCAGAATGCTTGTCATCATGTTTTCCATTGATTGAGCTCACAACAGGTCGACCAAGTTTTTATATGCATAGGAAACACCCATGGACAAACGCAGTGATTCAGAATAGACATTTTCGGGCCCGGATTGTCGAAACGAACAGGGTAATTTTCAACGGTAAAGATCCAACAAGTCGATCAGATCAATGGCTCTCGTCTATTCGGAAGTGAAGAATCACACAGAGTTTTACATCAAGAATTATCCAAAGTTCCAAACTCCCAAAGAGCTGAAGAGATAAAGTCCCGAAGACCCAAAGACCTGAACTAGCCCAAGACCCGAAGAACCGAAGTCCTAAAGTCTCGAAGAAAATCTGGACCGTTCATCGGTCACAACACATGGCAATAGATAATTCACTTCAGAGATTTTCCTCCGAGAGATTTTCATGCTTCACATTTGAGACTCCCAAAGCCCAAAGTTTCGAAGAGCATGGCAACCATCATTTGAGACATGTGGCGCACTCATCGTTCATGACACATGGCACTCATTCCAGGTCATTTTGTGGTGACATTCTCCCATTTCCACATGAAATGTGTCACCCTTCTTTCCATCACACATCAGTAGTCGCGACATCATATGATGTCGGACCACCACGTCACTTCGGCGATTTTCCTCCAGGAGATTTCCAAGCCTCACATTTGAAACTCCCACATCTTGAACTTCCGAAGTGAATCTGGAATAAATGAGGACATGTGGCAGCAGATCATTCACTTTGAATATTTTCATCCGAGAGATTTTTCATGTTTCACATTCAAGACACCCGAAGCCCGAAAGTCTAAAGTGAATCTGGACCATTGATCTCAATTCAATGAGAACGGTCGATCCTTGTAGCAGGTAAACATCACCCGGATCACAGATCATAATCAGATCGATGGCAACAATTCATTATGGGGATGTAAACTTCCCAGACATTAATTTGCCAAAGCGGTCCCACAATTGGAACCATGGTATTGGTGGAAGGGTACGTGGAAACTTGTGGGGGATTGTGGGCCCAAAAGTGGTGTAGACACAAACCACCTTCGACAACTTCCGCAATCATGTGCTTATATGATATCATGTATCCATGTCACCTCCATCTCACCTCCACTCACACTCCCGCTACCACTCAAATTTCACCACCTGTCCTCCACTCATGCTGGTCACCTCCACTCATTTCACAAACTACTCTTGCTCCTCTCGCCACCTGACACTTGTCCTCCACACACCTCCACGTAATACAAATACATTGATATCACATATCACCTCCACACGTCCTATCTTCCTATTGGACACCTGCTTCCACATCTTCATGTTCACCACCAGCTCATCACAGAGAAAGCAAGAAGAAGGGCTAGTTACAGTCGAGACAAAGTGTTCTTATCTTCTGAAAGCTCAGACACAGACAGAGAGTTAAGTCTTAGACATAGGTCGACGTAGGTTAGTTCCAGAACACTTCAGCAGACTCTGCTCAAATTGTCTCCAGTGGCCTCCAACAACTCACAAACATGCCATCATTCAACGCAGAACTTTGTTCTTCCACTCCGAGTCTTTTTCTACCATCTCAGTTACTTCAGCGCATGCATCAGTTCTGTCTCAGGGGCAGTAGTAGTTTCAGTTGATTAATACCAATGTTTCTTAGATTAGATACAAGAGTGGTCTTCTATGTGTTATAAGAACCACTCTTGCTTATTAAGTTTAGTATCTTAGTGAAGTTAATAAAAAAAATTATGAAAAGTTACCTAAATTTAGGTCTCAATCCCCTAAGGAAGAGAACCTCTGCAACTCTTTTAAATAGTTAGTTTTTGGATATTGTAAAGGTCAGATTTTTGGGAAAAGAATAACAATACATCAGACTGGTGAACATACTCTTGATGACAGTGTTTCATTCAAATATTCATGTATTTTTATTCTTATCTTGAATACAATTTTTTATTTGTGCAACATACATTTCATTTCCTTTCAGCTATTGTATAACTTGTTTTTACTAATATGCAACCTGTCAAACAACTAATGCTTCAGTGAAGATTTGTTTTATTTTCAACCTATGGGAGTAACTATGTTTATGATACATGTTTAATGTCTTGAAATAATATTTTAAGTATTGAACTTCTTACAACAGATTATTCATTGAGTAGTATGTTATTTCCCCTTGTTTTCTATTATTTCATTGGTCTGTCATTAGTGTGCCACCAGCCAAGGAGGACCCTTGTCCGTATCATTCTGCCAACCCAACCTTGATTTAGTATTGATAGAATAACCCTCTAACCAACCAACAAATAATTAAAATAAACAATAATTCTAAATTGATAGGTGGCCTAGCTTTTCCCTTTAGCAGTCGGGTGCAGACCTTAGGACCAACAAGCTCATTAGAGTAGTGTGAATATATTTTCTCATTCTTCCATATTGAATCTCTTTTCCTTTCTTGATAATATTTTTTTGTACTTTCTTTAGCTATATCTCCTGTGTAGGTTTCGATGAAACATTGACATGGTATTAGAGTTACACTGCTTGGAGCAAGCAAGATAAGCCAAAGAATAAGGAAAATCAAAGTTTTGGCGAGAAAAATCCGTTGTCATACCTTTCTGCAGTGATTTCTCCCAAAATATTATGTTTTTGAGGAAACAACTCATGCGATAAGTAAATCGGTCCATTTTTCAAGTGGGTTTTCAACTGTTTTTTGAAATTCTTCACTGTTTACTCAAAACCTAAGTCGGAATATCGCCTCTTGAAACTGATACGAATCCATGGGCGTACCTTTTTGTAGTGATTTCTCCCAAAATATTAACTTTTTGAGGAAACAGATCGAAACAGAAGTAAATTGACCCATTCTACAAGTGGATTTTCAACCATTTAGAAAAATTCCTCACTGTTTTCTCATAAAGTAAGTCGGAAGATCGTCTCCTGAAACTGATATGAATTTTCACTTAAAGGGCCCTTTCTGCAGGGATTTTTCAGTTTTTCACTTGTAGATTGAGAGTAATTTTTTAGGGGTCCTCAGAAATAGTGGGAGAGATGGATAGGACACCTATTATACAATCAAACTTGGTGGTAATCCTCACACCATACAATTATTTTGATTGGAAGCCCAAGGCAGAATTCCAACTCATAAGAAAAAGACTGTACAACTTGACGATGGGGAAAGAAACAAAACCTACATCAACAATTGAGAAGATGAGATGGGAGAAATGAAAGGATGAATCCAAAATACTTCTTCTTGAATTGATTTCAACTTATCTATGGTTTCATGCTGCCACATGAGACTCCAAATGAGATCTGGACCACCTTGGAAAGTTTGTTTAGAAAGTAGGATGAGATGAGAGGTCATATGCTTGAGGTAGAGTTGAATACTTTGGATCCTAAATTTTTTGATAATATACATTATTTCTTTACTAAGTTTAAATATTTGATATTGAGCTTAGAAACTTGTGGTATTGATAATTCTAAACAAGTGGACCAACTTATTCTAATAATATTGGCCAAGCTAGGACAAGAATCTGTTGTCTATGTTTCCATTTTCCATTCAGACAGTTATCTCATGGGAACAAATTGGAAGATGCCTACCATGGATCAATTCATTGATTATCTCACACATGAGCAGGAAAAACTCATTCAGATGGGCCCAATCAAGGATCCTAAAGCACATGCACTCACCATCCATGATGGAAAAGGATCATCCAAACATAAAGGAAAGGGGAAATCACAACATTTAGAGCCAAAGAAAGAGGGATATTCCAAACCCTTCAATGATTCTTCAGGTTCCAAAAAATCTTCAGATTCCAAGAAGAATAAAAAGGGAAAGTAGTGCACTTATTGCAATAAACTAAATCATGAATAATCCACATGCATGAAGAAACAGGTCGATCTTATGGCACAAGAACTTCAGTAGAACAACCTTGGAAACTTCATTATAAAGGGATTCAAGAAGCAGAAGGAAGAAGATCATGCTCCTAAGAAAGGTAATCATCATGCTCTTGTTGCAATTAATTCCTCATCTAATTCATGGATTATCGATTCTATTGCATCCCATCATATGTGTTAAGCCCTAATATTGGCTCATTACCCCTTAATTGGGGCATATTACATTAGTAATGTCATTTTATTTATGTCGTCTTTATTCCATTAGTTGTAATTATCCCTCCTAGTCTCCTATATATACCAAGGAGACATTTTCATTTGAAATCATCTTGTACTTGAACATTTATGTGGGGTAAAAGGAGGTTACCCCCTCGAAGAGGCTTATTATCTAAAATTATCTCTTCTTCAAGGCATTGAGTACTCATTATGAGATTTTTTTATGCTATATTGATATTTGGTTCTTAACTTATGGTATCAGAGCTCAAGGTCTTGGGGTTTTGCTACTACATCTGAGACACCATGGAATTTTCGCTATAATTTTTTTTCTACAATGATTCAGAAGTAATGGCTTGGAGGATATTTAGTATACGGATCAAGGTACATTGGGTTAAACATTTATCTCCTAAGGCATTATTATTTCGGAGATACACCCTTTGCAATATAGGGTTCTATAATCATCCTGAATTGAGTCATTGCGTAATTTTCGCTATAAAATATTTTCTGTAATGTTTCAGACCCTAAACTCTGGAGGCTATTCTTAGAAATTAGTAAGGTATCTGTGATAGAAATTTCAGCTTCTAGGTCATCGTAAATTTGTAGATACACCCTGTGGAAGATAGGGTATCTGACTAGTCCTATTGACTAGTCTCAAGCAGGTGTTCCAGGTAAAACAATCCTAAATTATTCCTAGAGTATCCAAATTGAGTGATACTAGCTGCATTGGATAATGGAAAGACCATAGTAGTTCTGGTATGAGTTTCAGAATTTAATATCAATTATTTTGTGCGGGGAACTCTATACAAGTGAGATCTCCTAAAAAGGAAAACAAAATAGCAAGTTGTGAGGAAGTTACCTTAAATTCCACTTGGCACATCCAATTTTTATCAAACCTGTGGAATTGAAGAGAATAAATATCAAATACCTATAAAAATAAAAGTTCATACTCAGAAGGGCTGAAATTTTAAAGATACAATAAAAGTAAGATTGTCTAGCAGAACCACCTAAAAATCAAGGTTTAAAGTGATACTTGACCAACATGCCACCAAAAAAGGGAACTTCTACACCAAATAAGCCTCCAGACAATCCTACTTGGACTCTTGATGAAGGTGAAGAAATGCATAGGGATATAAATGATTTACAAAAGAAGACAGTAACAAAAGATGAACTACAAGAGATGATGGATTCAATAGAAGCTAACTTCAAGGCAATAAATACTAAGATGGATACTTTAAAAGGGGAGATCATGGAAGGATTGAAAAAATTCCTAATAGAGAGGACACCTGAAAGTGAAAATGTATCCCATGAAATTCATGATGAGGACACAAGGAAGGTGAATCAAGAATGGAGAAACTCCAACTTTGGGTTGAAGACCAACCACATTCCTAAGATCGATATGAGGAAGTTTGATAGCAAGGACCCAATCACATGGATACTTCAGATGTAGCAATTATTTGATCCACATACACAAAAGGTATGAATTGCTTCTTTACATTTAGAACCCAATTAATTTGTATGGTATCGATGGCTTTGTTCTCACAAATCACTTGTAACTTGGACAATTTTCACGAAAGAAATGATAGCACACTATGAGGATACAAGGAGAAATACCTTCTTTAGCCAATTGATAAATCTCAAGCAAAAGGGTTCAGTTACCGAGCACATTGAGAACTTCCAAAGACTGAATATAAAGGTAACATATATTCCAAATGAGCACTTGATTGATGTATTCATAGGAACTTTAAATGATAACATTCAACATGAGGTTCGCCTTTGGGAACCCAAATCATTGGAGAATGCATTTAAGGTGGCAAGAAATGTTGAAAGTAAAAATATGGATATGGCTACTAGAA